>CM035424.1:51156269-51298769 GCA_020310875.1 Ceratopteris richardii
CATGCAATCAAGTGATGATCAATGCAAATGAACTATTCAAAGAGTGCAAACAAGGCAAAGACTAATCCAAACAAGCTTCAACTGTCGATCATGGTGTCACGATACTTGGTGCAGCAGCCGTCAGTAATTTGGACGTTTCTCTCAGCTCCAAACTCCAAATATAGCAAATAGATATGCATTTCGAAGATCTCGAGAAGATGCATCCAATGGCAGTGGTTTCACTCAATTCTGACACTCCTACTTCAAGTTATGAGCAAAATACTGAGTCGTGGGAATATCTTCCTACACTTCAGCACTTCCTACATTTCGCACACACCTCAACAACAGCAAACAAACACTTTCATGGATAGACCACACTTCCTAACACTCTTTCCAAGCAATACACATGCATACAAGCTCACAAACAAGAAGATACAGAGTGAAGAAGACACAAATTCGAATTTCTGTGCTCTCTATTCTCACAATGGCAAAAAGTCTTTACAAAGAGTCACAAATTGACTTATATACTTGTGCCCTAAAAATGGTCCTTTCACACAAGAGACCGGCACTTTATTCACTAAAAGACTAATTTCCTACTATTTTACATGGGTAAGCTTCTAATCTTCTGTGGGGATGCATCTAGAGGACTCCTCTATTGCATTTACAACGGAAAATATATTACAAAAATGGTTATGATACAAAAATATGATGTCCAAATCGGAAAAATTTTGGGGCCCCTCTTATTCTCTGCCTTGTGCTCTCTTTAGCTCTGCAACACTCTCCCCCTCTTCGTCTTTGTTGTCCCTTGACAGGCTTTACTTCTTGTTTTACATCCTCTGGGCCTGATACATTTGTTCTGCTTGATAAGTCGGGTTGCCACGCACGCCACCAGTGGAAGGTATGAAGATGAGGTGCTACAGTCTTCGATCTGGACCTGCCAAAGATCAAGAGGTTGTAGCACCCTTTTGGGCTGCGTCCTTTCCTTGGTGTGTGCGCCCCTGCGGGGCTCTGTGCAGAGATGGGTGTTGCACCCCTGCAGGGCTTCTTGCAGAGATATATCTTCGGATACTCCTTTTTAGTGAAGCTTCTTACGTTGTCTTCTTCTTTTCCTCCTTTTACTTGATTCTCCCTCAACACTGCCCCCTCTTGGACTCTGTCATCCCCGACAGGCTTTGACGAGCGACGGGCATATGTTCTATATATTTTCTACTCTGTTTCATTAAGCAAATTGGCTTCACGTATCATTAATTGCTTCCATTGTTCTGCCTTTACACCATCATTGGGTGGCTGTCGATGATCTGCGAAGAAGCTAAGTTCGTATGCCACTAATCTGGCATTCAAATTAGACGACATCTTCAAAAAGACTTTTGAATCAATCTCAAAAAATCCTGTAAAGAACGCTTCTTCGAAAGTTTGCATATATACACTTGGCAAGAACATCAATCTGGAATAATAAGCCATTATCGATAGGTCAAAAATGAGAATCTCTGTGCCTTGATTAATACCAATGAAATTCAAAAATGTGTAGGCCGCATGCTTGAAGACCTTCAACACTGTAAGTATCATGCTGAGTATTTTATTTGTCATTTTGACAGTTAGGTCGGGTACTGTCGCATAATTCTGCAGCCAAAATTCGATGGTTTTGACCATATAATCTTCCGTTGGCAAGTAATTATGTGGCGGGCTTGGAAGCAGTGGGTAATTCAGCCACTGTTTATTTATAGTGCCATTTCTTTGCAAGTCCAAAAATTCTCTAGTATCCCTTCTGCGTGGTATAGGACAAAATGAAGGGTTTACCTGTAAGAGATATGGTGCTGCTTGCCAATGCACCCGTAGTGTGGGATGTTTCTCCAAAAACTTTCTTCGCCAAATAGGTTGTGCAGCTTCGAATTCTTCTTGTCTGTATGCGAATGTGTCTTGTTTAAAATTTAGCTGCTCATCTGGGCTTTTCTTTGTAATCTTCTTGATATATTGTCTTGTTTTCTCTTTTGAATAATCCGTACGGAATGTTGAAAGGCTTCATGATCTTTTCCAAGTCCTTACCCTCATCTTGGCTTCCTTCATTACTTTGATTAATTCATTTTCAAAATTTTCCGTCAATCGGGACACCACTAGTGCCCATTCCTTCTGACTTATTTCTGCAGTGTATGGCATTGGATGATCATCATGTATATCCACCATCTGCTCATGTATTGGAGAATTATAGATCGGGGGAGATAGAGGACGTACCTCTACCTCGTCAGTAGGATTTTCTTTTGGTGGCACTACTGGTGTCCCGATCGTTGCTTTCTTGTTGATTTGGATTTCTAATTGTTCGATGCGTTCATTTTTGTCTCTGCTTTCCTGTATAGCTGCTCGGAGCGCTTCTTTTGCTGCAAGCAATTCATTACCAATTTCAGCGACATTGTCCATATTTTCACTATAGCTTGCTGCAAGTTTCCCATGTGCTGTGTTCAACTGCTTTTCTAGTTCATCTATTTCTTGACTGTACTTCCGTTCCCATTCTTCTTTCAATTCTCGCTCTTGTCTCAGCAAATCTGCATGTTGTGCTAGCTGATCTCTTAATTCTTTTTCTTTAGTTTCGGATGACTCCTGTTGTTCAATAGGTTGACCATATAACAATGATTTCATCAATTCTTTATTCCGACTTCGTAAGGTGTCATTCTCTTCCATGTACAACTTTAGCTGTGTCTCCAGTAGAGTGCTTCTAGCCTTCATTCTTTCTTTGTCAGCTTCGCTTGCATCATGTAATCTCTGTAAATCCGCGAGCTTTGCTTGGAGTTGGCGATGCTGAGTGATTAATGTGTCATATTGCGTTTGGACTTCTAGCAATTCCGTGCTTCTGACTGTTATGTCCTTTTGAGCCTGGATTAATTGCGATGACAATTGTTCGCTCATTATCTAGAATTGACTTTTTTCTCTCATGGCCTTATCATAATCTGCATCTATGTCCATCATCTGCTGTTATGTATCCATAGCTGTCTGAATCATTTGCTTGACTACAGGCTTCAGCTGGGTTCCTTGCCTTTTGTGACATCTTTGCCTTGTGCCACATGTAACGTAGTGTCATGGGGCTGCCTAATCTGAAGCTGGATCCTTGGCTTAGCCACCATGTTTTCATTATTTCCTTGAGGTGTATCATCTGGTACCTCAATCATAATCTGCTCTTTGTTTTGTAGAAGCTCCGAATCCACGTTCATTGGATTTTGTAATTCCTCTTTGATAGGTGGTTTTGCATATGTAACAGTTGTTGGAGCTTCTTTGATGCTGATTTTTGTATTATCATTCAATTGAATGACATGCTCAGTTTCATTAGAATCTTCTACGTTCTTTTCCTTTTCTTCGTGGTTGTCTGGCGTCACTTCGATTTGATTGGTCTCTGTCCATTCTTCTTCTTGAGTTTCTGTCCTTAACTCAGTGTCTAGAGTGTCTTTTTCGGGACTGGATTCTGTATTGGAACTAGAATCATCTATGCCCAGTTCTTTGTATCTCCTAGGTTGTTTTGGTGTCTTTTCTTTACTCCGTTGCTGTTTCTCTTCACTTGCTTGTCTATAATGATGACCTTGAACATTCAAATTTACCTACCCTTGCATGTACTGATGTGTTTCCTCTAGGGCGGCAGAGAGATCTCTTTTAGAAATAGGCATTTGAGTTCTCGTAATCGTCGGAAGAACATGTGTCCGCTTTGATTGGGGTGTAGCTTGGGCTTCTTCCTCTCTTAAGCGCTTTGTACCCCTCATGGGTTTCTGTGAACTGGGCCCTGCCTTTTCCACGACAATAGCTGCTTTCTTTTTCTTTGGGACTGTAGCGGATTTGGCATATTTGGCTAGCCCTTCTGAGGTCGGCATCTCCCGTAAGCAGTTTTTCATTTCAAGAGCTTCATATATAAGTAATGTCAAAGCCGAACTCCCATTGAGAAATTTCTTATGACCCCACTTCTTCTGTGCTTTAAATAATCTTTCTTGGACATAGCCTTTCATATTTACTTTATTCCCCACTTGTCTCATTGCATGCGAGAGTAGTTGTACAACAATTTTTTGTGGTGCAGTATATCTGTGCATACTTGGGAAACAAAAATGTTGGTGCACTAAGCGGACAACATCTTCAATATCAATCCTGTTGATATCCAAAAAGGATCTCTTTTTAGGATCATGACATTCCTCTTTCACATTAGTGATCCCCTCTTGATTCCATTCGAAGGCTTTGTTGATTAGTTCATGTGTGAATTGAATGGTTTTCCATGTTCCCACTTTATCCAATACTCGTGCTTCTGGAACTGATATCTTCGTTGCGGCCGGCTGTAGTGTATTCATTACTTGTGTGCATCTTTGAAAATCGGGTAGGTAAATAGGCAATTTGAGAAATGCTTCTAGGCCTGCCTGTGTCCACACATCCTCGATATGCGGTAATCCTTGTATTATAGTCTTGAAGTCTTGCGACATAATAGGGAAATAATGATCCCTATCCATAATCTTGATAGTTGCCATGAAAATGAGGTCTGACACTGGTTGGTCATCCAGAAACCAATGGCCTCTTGCTTTCGTGATTGATTCCAGTGGAAGAAGCTAGACCTCTTCCTCTTGCGTAGCTTCAGAATTAGTATATGCCATCTGCACTCAATATAGAGTATGAATTAGTGGCCATATATTATCAGAAATCCTCCTTTATTTGCTTGACATTGCTCCGAGTGAATGGTGTCGTCCCTTTCCCGTGGGTGTGAGAAAGGTAATACCTGGATTGTTCCAAAATTTTTATAGATTTTTATATTTTCATCTGAAAAGAAAAACAGAAAAGTTAGGTCATAGCCGAAGCGGTTATCATTTTTTTTGAGTGATTTTCTTAATGTATGTACAAGTGCTCTCCTATTTTCCAAGAGGAAAATGTGCTCGACTATCCTGAAATAGAAGAAAGATGTGCCGAATGCTTGGCCTTGGAATGTGGCCCTATCGTGCATACTTTGGGTCTTGATAACTCCAAATGTGTGCAACTTGAGGTAGTTGGATGATGCATGCAGTTTGTTTTGTCTTTCGATATCCAAATCTGCTTCATTCTGTTGGGACGTCTTGTATCTTGAACATTTGTGATGAATGTGAAGCTTCTCATGTTGTACGTCTGTTCCATCTGCTTTTTGAATCTTGGACTGGCTGTTGTTGCAACTGCAGACTTCTTTTCTTTCCTGTAGCTAGTCTTCTTTGGTTGTTTTGCCCTTAGCCCATATTGGTTCCTCTTATGCTGAGGTTCATCATCTCAGTTTAGCGTCTTAGGAGCACATGATTTTGGAATCCATATTTGCACTCGATCCGGTTGGGCGGCTACTACTTTCTTTTGAATCTAGATCTTAGTACTTCGTTGTTGACTTTGGTGCTCAAAATGATTTACTTTCTTATTTGATTGGTTGCTATGATATCGAAGATGTTTCTGTTGTTGAATATATGCATCCTTTTGATCCTTTCTTATCCACGCTTGTTTGGTGTATGGAATAGGGTATATTCTAATAGGTATAGACCTTGAATTACTCAGAGGACTAGTCTCTCTTGTGCATGGTGCTTCACTGGGGCAGGATTCAGATTGATTGACACTCTTGTGACTTGCCAGACTAGAAGATAGAATGCAAGCAGGAGTCAATGTGTCCTCATATGAAGTACTTGAGGAAGGGGTATCTATAGTGCTATTGAACATACACTCAGGACTTTGTTCATTAGAGTGAATTTTTGGCTCTATGCTTGCGACTTTGAGTGGTCGTTCATCTAGCAAACTGAATACTTCACGATGTCCAATCCTGGCTGAGATGTATCCTAAAGCCAATTGAATGGTCACCTCATATTCGTAAATCTAGTCTTGACCTAACACTACCTCTTCGAGTAAATCCTGATCATGACACACTAATAGCTTCTGTTCCATAGTGTTGTTGCCAAGATGCAGAGGTAAAGTAATTTCACCTATACATTGAGTAATTGTTCCTCCTATTCCTATCAACTATGCCATTGATGGACGTAATTCCTCTTTGAGTTTCTGAGTCAAAGAAAGTTTGATACAGCTTATGGCGGCTCCTGTGTCAATGAGAGCATCCACTAAGTGGTACTCCGTTTTACCTGCTCCCAAATTCAAATATGGTTGTGTTCTCTGTGAACCTAGGTTTTTAGTGGCTCTAAAATTTGCCATTGGGATGAGTTCTTCTCCTAGTCGATATCTCTCATCTCTCTCTCTCATCCACTCTTTCCGTTTCTTAATTTGTGATAGTGCTTCCTATCTCGCTTCTTCTCGTATCCTTTCCTCTTCCATACGTCTATTCTTGCCCGTGATTAATCGTGACATTGTTTCTTCGGTCAATGGTTCTAGATATTTTTTTACTTGACATCCACTGATATAGTTTGGTAATACTTCCCCATCTAGTGTTGCTAAGCTGATGGCTCCACTTGTTGATATACGATTGATGATTAATGGGCCATATCCTCTCTTCTGCAACTTCTTAGCGTGTTGTTTCAAGGTATATACCAAGACTAAATCTCCTTCCTTCAAATTTTTGTCTTCAATATGAGCATCAAAGTAGGCTTTCTGTCGCCGTTTAGCAGCATAATTGCCTGCTACCGCTTGTAACCTAGTTTCGTGAAGCTTTTCTATTTGATCCAATTGAGCTGATAGTTCATGTCCTGTCCACTCGTAAGTAGTTGCTACTCTGAGAGTGGGAATTAAGAAATCAATTGGCAAAATAGCATTTTGTCCATACACTAAGTTAAAAGGAGTAGTGCCTATGGCTGTTTTGTAGGCTATTCGAAATGCCCATAAAGCATGATGTAATTGCTTATCTCAATCAGATCTACCATTGTTAACAATTTTTGTGAGAACAATACACAAGATTTTATTCGAGCTTTTTGCTTGTCCATTGGCTTGTGGGTGATAAGGGGCTGATTTCTTATAAATTACCAGGAATTCATTCAGTAAGGCTTCTATGACTTCATTCACAAAGTGCGTACCTCTATCACTCACAATTTCTATTGGTAGTCCAAATCTAGTGAAAATGTTCTTAAAGAGAAACTTGGCCGTAGTTCTCGCGTCATTTTTCTTGGTTTCTTTGGCTTCTACCCATTTGGTCAGATAGTCTGTGGCTACAATTATATATTCGGCATGGGATCCTTTCGCTGGGGGGCTAATAGGTCCTATGAAGTCTATTCCCCATTTGGTGAAAGCTCTGGCACTCATCATGGGTCTCAATGGCATCTCATCTCTTCTAATTGGATATTTTGTTCGTTGACAAGTATCACATCGTTGCACATATGTTAAGGCATCTTGATGTAGAGTTGGCCACCACATTCCAGCAAAGAGGATCATTTTTGCTATTTTATCTGCAGAGAAGTGCCCTCCTGCAGCTCCTGTATGCGCCATCTCTAAAACAGAAAGATATTTGTCTTCATGAATGCACAAGCATAATTGATTATCTCTCCCTCGCTTGAAAAGTTGTTTTCCTATAATGGCATAATCCTTGCTTTGTTCTACAAGTGCACGTTTCCTTGCTGAAGTGGCTCCTTCTGGGTATTCTTGGGTCTTTAAGAACTTTACCAGAGGCATGCTCCATCTTGGTGCTACTGTGGAGTAGCATAGAGTAGAGTTCTCATCTGGATTCTGTTCTTGACAGGTTTGGCATGCTGATACATAGTTATGTGCATCCCTCTGCATGGTTGGCCAATATATGCCTAACCTCCTCAGGGTTTGCCATGTTCCGTTTGCATTCAAATGAGTTTTCCATTGATTCACATGTGCTTTCTGAAGCCACATTTCCCGTTCCTCCTCTTCTACGCATCTCATGAGTAATCCACTTGAATCTTGGTGATACAAACTTACTGCAATGATATGAAGGTTTTTGTTCTTCCAAAGGTCTTGGGTTCGGTTTGGTGTGATCCCATCTTTAGGTCCATGCGTGAGTATAGGGATCAACTTTTCTGCCCATTGGACACATACTTCCAGGTTAAAAAGGTACGTATCTGGCAGATCATCTGGTACTCCTATGGGTGGTTCTCCATGGGTCATCCTTGATAAGTGATCTGCTCTTATGTGGGTATTTCCTTTCTTGACTACTACCTCAAAATCAAATTCCATTAGCAATAAAAACCATCGTACTAGCCTTCTTGTATTGCAAGGTTTATTGACTAAGTACAATAGGGCTTGATGATCAATGAAGAATTTGAATTTGTTTGCCAATAGGTAACGTCTAAACTTTTTTACTACGTACACAATCCCTAGGCCTTCTCTCTCAGTGGTGGTATAATTGCACTCTGCTTGATTTAATTGTCTACTGGCATAGGCTATAGGGTGGTCTAGCTTTCCTGTATCTGCAGGTTGAGCTAAGATGCAACCTATGGCAAACTTGGAAGCATCCACATGAATGTGAAATGGCTTATTCCAGTTAGGTACTCGAAGGATTGGTGCTGAACTCAATCGATTCTTTAACTCATTGAAGGCTCTCTCACATTCTTCGGTCCAATTAAATTGAGTCAAGAGTGCATAGAGAGGTCTAGCAATTATGGCATACATATGTATAAATCTTCTTTAGTATCCACAGTGTCCCATAAATGCTTGTATTTCTTTAGCAGTCTTTGGTCTTGGTAAATCCAGAATTACTTTGATTTTGTCTTCATCAGTTGAAATACCATTTTTAGAGACAATATGTCCTAATATTTTTCCTTGTCGAACCATGAAAACACATTTTTCTGGATTGAGGCATACTCGATATTGTGGACACTTCACAAAGATCTTTTCTAGTTCAGGGATGTGCTCTGATCGTATAGCTGAATAAGTACACAGATCATCCACGTATACCTCCATACTTTTTCTCAAGAATTCTTTGAATAAATGGCACATCAATCTTTGGAAGGTGGCTGGGGCATTCGTTGAACCAAAAGGCATGACTCTAAAGGCGTATACTCCCCATTCAGTTGCAAACGTTGTTTTGTGTTGGTCCTCAGGAGCAATGGCTACCTGATTATACCCTGAAAAGCCATCCAGAAAGCTATAAACTTCCTTCCCTGCCACTCTTTCCAAGAGATGATCCGTAATTGGTAATGGGTAACTATCTCTTATGGTCGCAACATTTACTTTCTTCAGATTGATGCACACTCTTAACTTCCCATTCTTTTTCGGTACAACCACCAAGGGTGACACCCATTCCGTGTGCTCAATCTCATATATGAATCCAACATCTAACAATTTATCTATCTCTTCCTTTATCTTTGCTGAGTACACATCATTATATGTATATGGTCTTTGTTTAGAAGGTTTGGCTTCTGATGTCATGGGGATTCTATGGGCACATATAGATGGATCTACTCCTTTCAAGTCCTTATAGGTCCAGGCAAAGACATCCCGATATTCCCTTATGAGGCGTATTAACTCTTGTTCTTCCTCCATTGAGACATCATGTCCTATGAAAGTACATCGTTCTTCTCCTTCTTCTAACGTTACTACTATCTTCTTGGTTTGTTCTTTGTTGTCATAAGCTATTCCGGCTGTGCTTCTCGTTTTGGCATTTGAATAGCGATTTTTCTCTCTTCTACTTCATATTTTTTGAAGTGGGCTGGTACTTCAAACTGATCTTGTAGTTTGTTTTCTTCACCTTCTGGCTCTTTATCTAACTCCAGCTCTTCTTCCTGTGTAGGTTCCTGGTTGTTTTCGTTAGCTGTGACACCTATTTTTTGATTTTCATCCTCTAGTTCCATTGGTTCTTGTTCCATCTCAATGCTCTCATAGTCCTCCTTCCATTCTTTCTCTATCACTTCTCCTTCTTCAGCCTCCTGAAGGACTACTACATATAGACTAACGTCATATCCTTCCTCATCAATACATTCATTCATAGTTATTACTTCTTCGTTCACACGTACATCAAGGGTTGCTAAGATCTCCATCCAACCATGAGGTTCAAACTCTTCATCCAAAAAGACTTGAGGCATGTAAGCTGGATCTTGTACCGACCTGGCTATTCCTTGCCTTTGCTGCCATCCCTTTCTTCTATCCTCTTCCTTTTTGGTAGTTTGGCATATCCATAGATGAGTGTCCTCGTTCATCCAAGATTTGTCACTAGAACCTATGCTGTGAATTGAGTGATCGTCTTCCTCCTTATGAATTTGATTCCATTGTAAGGGGGGAACATCTTGATATGTATAAGTGTGGAGATTTATTCTCGTGGTAGTTCCTTCATGTTGTAGGTATACAACATCTTTTCCCCAATCTTGCACAACCTTCAGCTGTCTCATGAAAGGTCTTCCAAGTATCATTTCATAGTTGCTCACCCTTTCAAATTGACATATTGCTAAGGTGTGTTCAAATTCAACATCGCATGTGGTGAAAACTACTCGTTCCAATTATCCCAAGGGTCTTTTTGTGTGTCCGTCTGCCATTTGTATCTTCATACGCGTTGGTCTTTAAGCTAGTTTTCCCCATTTCTCCCAGATTTCTCTAGTCGCAATGCCTACACCAGCTCCGGAATCTAAGATGGCTTTGGTGGTACAACCCCTGTAAGTAATTGGAAGGCAAGTGTTTCCTTCGTCTCCCTCACTAAAATCTCCTACCTTATCCACCTGGATCTTTACTGTGTTTACTTCATCAGGTATCTCTTTTTCTTCCGTCTTGATCTCCAATTGACTGATTAATTTCTCCTTCAAATGTGGTTTCACCTTCAATAGTTCTTCTAATGTTAGGGTACAAGGAATTTTGACTTTTCTAAGATGTTGTATGACATCCGATGTTTGGACTGATGGGTTCAGTTCTTTTTTCCTTATTGAGGGAATGCAATACAATTCTGAATTATGTTCATACTCTCCCGTGTAATTTGGCAAAACCTTTACACTATCATTTTCTTCGTTACTATGATCTATTGGTAATATTTCTTCTGAATTTAATTCAGGCATTGAACCCTCTATTCATTTTTGTTTTCTTCTTCAATTTTCTGTTCCTCCTTTGGGTTTGGTTCGTTCTTCTCATTTTCCTTCTTCTGTAGTCTCTTCTTTTCTTTTATCCTATCTCTACGGTTCCTCCATCTTTGTGTTCTTTTACTTACAGCACTTTTCTCAGGCTCTTCCGAGTCTTCAACTCTCTGAGGTGTGGTTGTATTCATCTCTAGGTCACTTTGATTGTGTTTTTCAGGTTTTTCTGGGGTCTCTCTAGCTTTGGCTCTTGTTATTGCCTTCAATGGTACAGTATATTCCTTATCGCTCCCTGATGATTCGATTACTTCAATAACATTGATTTGCACGTTGGATGTAACCTTGTTGGGGTTCGCTGGGACAATCTCTGAAAAGATGTTCCTTACCACAATCACTACAGTAACCTTCCCAGACTCGTTGTGGTGGTGGTGGGTTTGGCAATGTACATTCTCTGATATAGTGGTCACCTCCACATCTGTAGCATGGTCCTCTGGGCACAGGCGGTCTGTTCATGGGTTGGGGTGGTATGGTTGCTCTCGGGGCTATGTACATTAGTGACACATAGTCCTGCTCATATCCATATGAACTATCTGGTACTTCCATGCCATAGGCATATGGCTCGTACATTTGTCATATTCTATCATAGAGCTTCCATAATTGGGATATGCTCCTTGACTATGGTCGTAAGATGAGTCATATGGTTCATTACTAGCCAATGGTGTGGCTGGGACTATTGCTCTCTCTAGGTTTTCTTCAGGTTGAGCTATCTTGACTGGGACAACGTTCTGGGGATGGGGCGGTTGTTGTCCTAGTACTGGTTGTGGTTGGGTGTATCCTTGATACACATATGGTCATGGCCCTGGAGCCTGCTGCTGATAAGTAGGATACTTCCATGCTTCACCTCCTTGCTCTCTCTGAGGGTATCCATAAGGTCTCATATATGGCTGTGCTGGTCTTGATTGCCTATTGTAAGGGCAGTTTTCTGTGCTGTGATTGGTATATTTTTGTTCTATACTGCAATATTGTAGAGGTCCTAGGACGGTGGGTCTATTATAAGCATAAGAAGGTGGTGGGACTACTCCCCTAGTGCACAAGTGAGAAGGATGATCACCTCCGCACTGCATACATCTTCTGAGCATGACCACTCTTAGAGGGTTACTGGGGTAGTTCCTCTATCCTTGAACATTCAGTTTCTTTGCTACCAAATCGGCTATTTCCTCTACATTGTTTTCAGGGTTTGATGTGCTGCTGGCCGAATCTTCACTTTTCAAGCTGCCTTGAGGTATTTTCAGGTCTTCTGCTAGGTTGTCTTCTAGGTCTATACATTCCTTCATGCATTCTTGCAACGTTTGAACTCTCTTTACATATACCAGGGATCTCAAAGATCCGTTCAACAACCCTTCCAAAAATAATGACACCATTTTATTTTGGGTAGGTCTCTCTTCCACTGGGCATCTGTCCACATACTGCTTGAATCTTCTTGCTGCCAACCTTACGGATTCTGTGGGGGCTTGCTCAAAGCTATGGATCAATGATGAAGAATTGTTTTTAATTCCTGACTTAGTGAATTCCTCAATCATTTCTTGATAGACTTGTTCCATGTTTTGAAAATTATTAGGGTCCAATGGCTGAAACCATGCTAACGCAGTGTCTGACAATGTAAGACCAAAGGACTCATATTGGATCAAGAAATCTTCTACTTGTTCGGCTCTGATTACTTGTTTAAATTTGGCTATATGATTGTAAGGTTCACTAGAGCCATCGTAGTGGTTTCTCATGCATTTGGCAACTTGAATTGGCCTTAATCTTCTTCTTGCTTCGGGCGGTCTAGGCATTACTGGGAAAATTGGTCTTCCTATGGGGATGCCTGGTCCTCTTGCTACAGACGATCTGACTGGGGCATGAATTCCATGTCTTGGGTCAACAGGTGGTTGAGGTCGGTAATTAGGGTTATTTGCAGGCATTGCAAACTGCACATGTGGTCTGACCGGGATTTGGGTTTGTTGTGTTTGCCCCGACTGTTGATATGAATCATTCTGAGATGTTCCAAGTGGGTTTCTTGAAGTAGTGGCTTGGTCCCTAGGGGGAAACACTGGAATATTCTGATATTTCAACTCAGCTCTTTCTAAGTCTGTTACGGGCCAATATCTTCTCTGATTCTTATCCAAATATGTGATGATGGTGGGGAAATCAGGATCTTGTAACTCATAGATGGTAACAGGGTTAGGGGCAGCTTCCCATATTGAAGAATGTGCTCTAAGAAGATGCTCCATTCCATTAATCAAGTATACATCCATTAGGGAGTCATCTTGAGGAATCAGGACTCCTCTCCAGACTCTAGCAACAGTAGATCTCCCTCTAGGAGTAGTTACTTGCTCTTCGTTCCCTCCTTCATTTAAGTTTGAAGCATTATTTTCTTCACCATGTTCATTAATGTTTTCCGGGTGTTCTGTGACAACATACTGGATATCTCTTTTGTCCATGTAAAATCCTCCTACATACTTGACTGCTGGCCTAGGCACTATGTAAGCCTCTGAAGCCTTCTTTAACCTGGCCACTGATCTGTTCAGACCATCCAAATAAATAGGGATCTCATTTTGGTTGGTGTTCACATACTCCAAGGAGGTCCGGTACTCTCCTTCAATGATTTAAATCATGCCAATCATGGGTACTGTGTTCTGCATATCCTCTGAAGCCATGGGAATTTCTTCCTCTGACTCACTGGAGGTCTCCGAGTAATGTGAACGGCTACTTGGCTCGGCTACACTACCTACAGAAGAGTTAACACTTCTTCGGCTTCCTAGGGTTCTTCCGGATCTCAGGTTCATCCACTTCACAGCTCTGATCAGTCCTTGCTAACCTCTAGCTTCCAGAACTCTTCACTATGGGTTAGAATTCCAGAAAAGTTTTGGCTGGGAATTGACTGAAAATGAAATTTTCAAGTCTCGATACTTGACTTCAAAGTTACACGATACACGATCTCTGGATGCCCACGATACATGATACTTCAACTATAACGATACACGATACTTCTCAAGTATCGCGATCTGCAAACCACGACTCTCGATACCTGGCAATCACGATACTTGGACCACACGATATACGATCTTCAATAGGTATCGCGATCGCTGTATGCACGATACACGATACTTGACTATCACGATACACGATACCGGATGGAAAACAATACTTGATACACGATACTCAAGAGGGACGATATTCGATACTTGGATAACGCGATACTTGGACCACACGATACACGATCTTTGAAAGAGACGATACATGATCGGACAGAAGTATCGCGATCTGTGAAGACACGATACACGATACTAGGGTCAAAACGATACACGATATTTCTGAAGTATCGCGATCTTTCAGTGACGATACACGATACTTGTCCAAACACGATACACGATACTTCTCAAGTATCGCGATCGATAGATCACGATACACGATACTCAGTAGGTATCGCGATCGGTGACAACACGATACACGATCATTGCAAAGTATCACGATCTTTGCAACGCGATACACGATATCTGGGAAATATCGCGATACTCAACCACAGGAGATCACGATACTTGCTAAGTATCGCGATACTCGACCGCGGGAGAAAGCGATACTTGACCCTTTTTCAAAATTTTGCTAGATTTTTTTAAGTTTTGATTGCACACAGATGTTTTACAAGTCCTTCTACCCTCTCCTCACTCTCTGTATCACTCCAAGCACACTTTTTAACCCTTGTAAGTTTCCCATGATACCTGACGCAGATCATTTTCTTCTGAAAAACTTGAGTTATGTAATGAAGTTGATGGAATGATGCAAGAACTTACCTTAGGACTCTATCTCAGCCCTCTACCCCTCCTGACTAGCTCTGCATAGCTCAGATTGCTCAACTCCTCGTCCATGATA
Organism: Ceratopteris richardii; assembly: GCA_020310875.1. Classification (NCBI taxonomy): domain Eukaryota; kingdom Viridiplantae; phylum Streptophyta; class Polypodiopsida; order Polypodiales; family Pteridaceae; genus Ceratopteris; species Ceratopteris richardii. Next base: position 51,171,074 of record CM035424.1, read on the forward strand.
CTCACTCTCAGAATCTCACGATACTTGCTTTGAGCACAAGTGAAGTACAAAAGACAAGTTTTGGGTTTTTATACTTTTTTGAAAAATTCTTCCTAGTTAAAAGGCTGAAAGAACAAAGAGAAAAGAGAATGGAATCTAGCCTAACTTCCTACTGCTCCTACTCTACTCACTCCACACACTTCCCTAAACTAATAACTCACTACACACACTCCAAGAATGAGAAGTAGTAAGTGCGGCTGAAAGTGACTTACCAAAGAAGAGAAAATCACTACTCCTCCTCTCGCTTTAATTCAAAAAGCTACTTACCATCACACGAATGCTTCGACACTCCCCGACAACTGCGCCAAAAAACGTGTTGACCTAAGTACCAACTTAGGGACTTGTGGAGAAAGAGACTATACCTCAATCCCCCTCAAGTGCATATAGTGGGGATTCACGCTTTAATTATCAATCCGATGAATATACAAACCTAACCGACTGTATGAGGACATGCAATCAAGTGATGATCAATGCAAATGAACTACTCAAAGAGTGCAAACAAGGCAAAGACTAATCCAAACAAGCTTCAACTGTCGGTCATGGTGTCACGATACTTGGTGCAGCAGCCATCAGTAATTTGGACTTTTCTCTCAGCTCCGAACTCCAAATATAGTGAATAGATATGCGTTTCGAAGCTCTCGAGAAGACGCATCCAATGGTGGTGGTTTCACTCAATTCTGACACTCCTACTTCAAGTTATGAGCAAAATACTGAGTCACGAGAATATCTTCCTACACTTCAGCACTTCCTACACTTCACACACACCTCAGCAACAGCAAACAAACACTTTCATGGATATACCACACTTCCTAACACTCTTTCCAAGCAATACACATACATACAAGCTCACCAAGAAGAAGATACAGAGTGAAGAAGACACAAATTCGAATTTCTGTGCTCTTGATTCTCACAATGGCAAAAAGTCTTTACAAAGAGTCACAAATTGACTTATATACTTGTGCCCTAAAAATGGTCCTTTCACACAAGAGACCGGCACTTTATTCACTAAAAGACTAATTTCCTACTATTTTACATGGGTAAGCTTCTAATCTTCTGTGGGGATGCATCTAGAGGACTCCTCTAGTGCATTTACAACGGAAAATATATTACAAGAATGGTTATGATACAAAAATATGATGTCCAAATCAGAAAAATTTTGGGGCCCCTCTTTTTCTCTGCCTTGTGCTCTCTTTAGCTCTGCAACAGGGGGGGTCTTACAATTAGTGATTCTTTTGTCGAGGAGGAATAGCGACTTCTCAATTGACCACTCTTTGGTGGAGTCACCAAAGTTATAAGCACATCTTTCCCGGCAGATCTTCCATAGGACCTCCCCTCTGATGGTGTTCCAGAGAGTCGCGGAGCAGTCGATAGCTTCTCCCAGCGGCACTTGTTTCCAATTGATGTGTTTCTGAAGTCTAATTTTCTTTCCGACAGTCCGCCAAATCCTGTTGGAGTTGGGACAAGAGAAGAAGATGTGAGAAACATCTTCAAAGGACCGGTAACAATGCTTACACCAAGGAAGCAACCCATAGATTTTGCTAGCCTTTAGGTTGGTCCAAATTCCACAATGAAGAATTTGCCATAAGAGGATAGACTTTTTTATTTCTATGAGAGGATGCCAAATAGCCATGAACTTCATGTCCCACCTAAGCCGCATCCATGACAGGCACCACTTCTTGTTGAGGTTAGCTTGATACTCAATGGTTTCTTTGATGTTCGGGGTTTTTGTTAGGCAATTACCATTGTGCCATCTGAGACCACGTGGGCTCGGCGTGTCCTGCCCCATGAGTAGAAGAACTTTAGACCGGTCCCACGTTTGCTTTCCAAGGTATTCCATTCATCATAGGTGATGTTGATGCTAGGATCAATATCCGCGAAGCTGATCCACTGGTTGCTGTATTGTTTCCAGCGATGTTTTCATTTTTTGAAGCCTTTGTTCCATAGCCTCTTGGCGTTGCAAATGTTCCAAGATTCCACTATCTAGATGCCATGGATTGGAAACCAGATAGAGTCTTTTTGTCTAATACCGGCCGCTCACTTCCAATCTTCACTTATTCTTATAAAGCATTTGACTTTATTCCAACTCTTCCATAGGGAACACACAAGATTCGAGCCTTTTGGGGAAATCGAAATCGAGGACAAAAAAATGGAAAGAGTGTCAAGATTCTTCCAGTTTGGGAATCCCACGAGAGTCAAAGCATTATTGTTTTTGAAGATCAACCTGGCCGATGAGGCCTCCTTATTGCACCACGCCTTAATCAACCACTTTGTCGCAAGTTTTTTAGCCATGCACCTGATGTCCAAAATGCCAAGGCCCCCACAATCTCTTTGGCTGGTGCAGATGGACCACTTAATTTTAGGCACCCCCCTCCTATTGTAGTCTCCCCTCCAATGGAAGTTTTTGTAGATACTTTCCAGTTTGGCCAACTCATGCTCTTTCGGCTACCAACAGGAGAGGAGATAAATGGTCAAAGAAATGAGAAACGTGTTGATAACCATTGTGCGTCCAGCGAGATTGATTGGCATACCTCTCCAATAGTTTAGCTTGCTTTCGAGTCTGGATAGGATGCAGTTCCATCATTTTTCCATCGAGATACCAAATCCCAAGGGGATTCCAAGCAGCCAAAAAATTTGGCCATGAGGAATGTTTTGACAGCCATGATGAAAGAGAAGGTCAAGCTAGATCCTGACAATAGCTCTAAAAGCGGTCTTTGAGTGGTTGATTTTGGATCCAGAGGCTTCGTAGAAGGTATCCAGACATCTCCAAAAAGATCCCATACTGGTACTATCATTGTGGACAAACACGTTCATATCATCGACAAAAAGTCTCATGGTGATCTGGCCATGGTCGCGAGGCAAGTGGAGGCCTTTGATGTTACCTGCTTCCACCTGTTGCGCCACCAGTCGGTTAAGCCCTTTCGTTGGCAATGGCAAAGAGAGGGGGAGCCAATAGGCACCCTTGTCTAATTGATCTTCTAAGATTGATCACCCTCAAAAGTTGGCCACTAACATTAATTTGAGTTAACGCATTTCCCAGAAGGGTTGAGATAATCTTGGTGAATTTCTAACTACATCCAAGATCTTTAAGTGACTGCAGAATATAGTCCCATTCCCGTCTGTTCTAAGCTTTCTCAAAGTCGATCTTGAGGAAAACCGCATCTTGTTTTGACTCCTTTGCGAGGTCGAGACCTTCCCAGATATCAATAATGGCTTCCAAAATGTAATGGACCTGCCTTTGATGAATCCTTTTTGGTCCTTGCTTAGTCACGCACTTAGATGGTTGGAGATTCTGTTGGCAATGATTTTGGCAATGATTTTGTATCCCGTTTGAAGCATCGTAATCGGCCGCCAATTCTCAATTCTGCTCTTTTCCCCTTCTTTGTGAATTAGCTTGATGATGCCATTGTTGAGACAGGTTGGAAGTGTGCCAAACTTGAGTGGCTCTTGCCAGACTAGGCGAAGAGGGGCGTCAACCACCAATTTGAAGGATTTAAAGAACTCATTAGTGAGCCTATCTGGCCCCGGGCTCTTACCACTAGGGAGAGCATCAATGACTTCAATGATTTCTTCTCCCGAGATAGGGGCATCAAACAGGGAAGAAGGTTGTTTGGTACCCTATGAGAGGATACGCTATAAAGGTTGTTTGGTAGCTATGAGAGGATACGCTATATATATGGCTTCCATGAATTGTTAAAATGTCTCCTTTGATTCATTTTTAATGTCCTCTAACTCTTTAATAGAAGTGCTTCTATGCTTTACCGTTCAATGCTCAAATGAATTGCTAAGAACACTTTTCTTTTAATAATAATAGATTTCCCTTATTTTTCTTCCAAGTTCTCTTTTACGACCGATGGATGTGCAACCTCTGTCTCTCTCCCTCCCTCTCTCCCCCTCTCTCTCTCTCTCTATCTCTCTCTCTCAACTCCAAGGGATTCGTCAAAACTTTCCAGCAATCTCCAGGCCATAGATGGTGCAAAATAAAAACAAAAAGATAAGTTTAGTGTAAGAAAAAAAGGACTGCAAATAGCAGGCCAATAAGAGAAAGATCGAATACCATGAAGTCTCGTCAAGACATCACATGAATAAGCAGCTAATACTCTTAACAAGGAAACCAAGTCTCTTTGGGACATTGTGTGATGAAAGGGTCAACTATATCATCATTGAATAGCAAGTAAATGAATAGACATGGATGCTGACATGTGGATGCTTTGCAATCGAAATGTGCATTGCCCACCATTTTGAAAGGAATTCTCAAATATATTTTTACTTTTGACAATCTTCTCATGAAAAAATGGCCATCATGTGAGTAAAAAGCATAAAGAATCAGACATATGGACTCTTTAATGTGGACTCTTTAATGTGAATCACTTAGAATATCATGGAAGTAAGGTTCATAATGAATCAAACAACAATAAAGAAACACAAAGAATAAAACATGTATAATAGTTTTAATAAGGTTTTTTTATTTTTATTATCTATATTATCATTGGATTAAATTTTTTATTAAATCAGACACTCATAAGAATGGCTATTCATTTTCTAATATATGTCATATAAGTCATTACAAGAGTTATCTCTTCACCTCTTTCTAATTTCAACCCCCTATACAACAAAAAGTGAATTACATTCTATCCCAACTCTATCTTTGTGTCCTACATTGCTCGTTCTTTTGTATTTCTTCATTGTCTTCTTGGAGTTATAAAAACTTTCAAACATTTGTTTTCTTATATTTAACACTCTATGAGAAAATCAAGTAGCCTACCTTGTAGCACATATAAATATACTGCATATGATATGTGCATATGATATGTTCTTATGTGTAGGGATTTGCTCATATGTGTAGGAAAAGGCTGAAAAGCACATATCCATTGTTTGCCAAAAGGAAAGTCCTAAAATGTTCCCTTGGACTTTCTTATATAATAGAAGTTAATATCCTCCATAGATAATGCCACAATGACATTGATAAGTGATGATAATGTATTCACATGTTTGAGAATGAATTACCACTGAATTTGGCTATACATCTGAGTTGGTTCAACATCATTGTCATCATTTTTTTTATTACAGTAGATCCTAATCACATCAAGGTTGTCTACATTGCTAGAACTCTAGGACACCTTCTGTGAAGCCTTAGACGGTGTGAAGAGGATTGATAATTTGGTCAATGCTAGTGTGGATGGAAGATGGTAGGCTAGAAAATGTGAAAAGTGTGAATCTTGGTTATTAACATAGTATTTTTACCATTGTGTTAAGAAGGCATGTCAGGCACAAGGCACAACTCATGAAGACGATGAATCTATGAAGGATGGCATGGTTAGGGCTTAGAGATGTTGAATGTAGGAGAAACTAATGGTAGAATATTGGAAAATGGCTGTGCATTTCCATGATGTATATAGAACAAACTTTATGTAAAATGGGATGTTTCTCTTGCGACCTTCCTCTCATATGTCTCTATTTCTCATGCATACACTAGGGCTTCACCTCTCATATGTCTCTATTTCTCATGCATACACTAGGGCTTCACCCTCTCATGATCTAATATCTTGAAATATAAGAGATCTCTTTGGTGTGTGGATTGTCCATTTCAATGTTTGAACCATAACACGAAGAGTAGGTAGCCTTTCATGGATAGAAGCTGAGTCAGCAGTTCCATGAATAGCCATCAAGGAGAGGGACGTGGAGCCACCACCTCCGTAGAAAGAAAGATGATCATTAATCGGAGTTGCTTATCTATACGTAAAAGCTTATTCAATTATATAAAAGCTTATCAATAGTCTTCGCAAGTGTGGTGGCTTTTCATCTAATTAATATGTGAAAACAATCCCACCGTCCACACCCTCTCAAGCACACTTATCATCAAGAAAAGCATGTGATGGAATTATGTTTTAATTGTCCCAGGCGGCTTGTCCGGTTGGTTGGGCCTCTTGCCTCTTGAGGTGGGAGCGAGGGTTCAACCCCCATCGGCACCATGTACGGGACATGTTTAGCATAGAAAGTTGTAGCTTGTGGCTGATGTGCCACCCTTTGTCTTGTCCTGTGGTAATTGTGACCGCAGTTTAACCCAGCTATGTAAACCCCTGTTCTTGTGGGATAAGGGTGTCCCATGGGTACTACGCCCTTCCTTGTATAGTTGCAATTTCAAAGTTAATGCTTGGAGGAGTAGGCATCGATGGAGCCTCCATTAAAAAAAAAGTGCCCGATATTTTATAATTCTTTGATGTTTATCTTTATCGAAAGTGGCGCACACTTCGAAATATGCGTCATGTGTTCGATTCCTGTTGTGAAACTTGGCATTTTAATAATGCTCCAACTCTTCAATACAGAGAAAAGAAATGCTATTTTTCTATAATTTATGCTTATCATTTTGTGATATATATATATATATATATATATATATATATATATATATATATATATATGCATGTTTATCCATATAAGAGGATAAGACAAAGCTCGGCGCGCCTTCTTCTTTATCGGAACTTGGAACCCAACGATGTCCCTTGGCCAGTAGGAAGAAGTAAAAAAGGATCGGGGTGTTGCATCATCCATCTTGTCATCTCATCTCGACCGTCTGCTTTTGGATAAGGAGGACCCCAAACAAGAAAATAACACAACACTTTCCTTCCTCCATGTCACATGGAAAATAACACTACACTTACATACACATAGACATAATGATACATATATACATACATATGAACTTACTCCTTTTGACTCATATCAATGATATAGAAAACACAAAACTCTCATACATATATGCATTGGCACATACATAACTTTGTATCTACCTATCTCCATACATACACACATGCCTTACCAACTCTTTCTTACATAATCACATACCTTTCCTTACCACCTTCTTTCTTATACACACACCTTCTTGAAACATTTAGTTTGGGGGTCTAAGGAGGAGATCTAGCACCAAATTCCTCAACTAACAACATCCGTGCTTAAGCCTTAGCTGAGAATATTTCCCATGTGAAAGTGGGGTCTAGGGAGGGTTCAAGGAAGACATTAAGGACTATAATAAACAAACAATGTCCATTGATAGAGGGTATCCTCCAAGACCAAGAAAATCTTATTGAAATCCTTCAAATAAGGGCTATTCCTAGCCAACGATGTCTTTAGCACACATCCATGAAAAGTGAGTGCCTAGAACTTCCCTAATCAAAGCCCATAAGATGCTAGAAGCTCAATACATTCTCTAGGACAAAGAAAGTGACTAAAATAACCTCCCGAAGACCTAAAAGATCTTGGGAGGTCATGGTTGCTTGTTTTGGCTCCTCCCAGCTTAATTTGACCTAAAATTTTTGACAAATATCAATTTTTGGAGAACTAGAGCCAACTGAAAAGCTTATTTTGAAACCACATGTTCTCAATTGTTTTTCTAAAAAAATATTCCTTGATCTTAAGATATAGTTTTTTGAAGTGGACCTTTAGGTGAGAGTGGGGAGTCAAGGGGGCCTCCAAAGAGATTCCATCAATACAAAGGGACAAGGAAAGAAAACCAAGAGACATCTAAACCCTAGCCACCTCTGAAGAAGAGTAAAGAAATCCAAGAACTAGATACTCTCTAGGAAGGGGCTAATCTTACAAATGAGATCTATATGGAACAAGTAGAGGGATGTAGTTTGGTGGAAAAGAAATTCTAGTTTGTAAGCGAAAGATGAGTTTATATGGACTTAAACAATCCCCTAGACAATGGTACCAAGAAATTGATGACTTTATGAAATCTCAAGGCTATTCTTGAAGTAATGAGGATCATTGTCTCTACATAAAGGGGCTCAAATGGTAGCTTGGTATGCTTGATGCTTTATGTTAATGATATGTTGATTGTTGGGAAGTCCTTCAACGACTTGTCATTGCTCAAAAGGAAGTTGAGTGAGACAGTTGATATGAAGGATTTGGGGGATGCTAAACATATTTTTGGCATGCACATTACTTGTGATAGGAGCAAAAGATGCACATAAAAATAAAAGATGCATGTACTTGTATCAAAGTGAGTATAGATCCAAAGTACTTCAAAGGTTCAATATATAGGGTGGCAAGGCAATTAGTACACCTTTACCTACATATGTGAATTTGAGCAAGGATGATTGCCCTAAAATTGGATGGGAAAAAGGAATTCATTACCAAAATTTCTTATCAGTGTGTTGTTGGCAGTCTCATGTATGCTATGGGAGCTATGAGATAAGAACTTGCATTTCTAGTGGGAATTGAGCAGATATATGCCTAATCGTGGCAAGAAGTATTAGGAAATAGTTAAGATGATTTTGAGATATTTGAATGGCACTAACGACAAGTGTATATGCTTAGTCAGAGGAAAGGCATCCATTATTGGTTACACAAATTTTGATTATGCTGCTTGTGTAGATAATCAAAATTCTACATCAGGGCACATTTTTTAATTTTTTGGAGGTGCTATCTCCTCAAGATCTCATCTCCAAGAATGTATAACCATTTCCACTATAGAAGTAGCGTATGTTGCAAGTGAGGCATGTAAGGAAGCATTGTGGCTTTCTCATCTTGCTTGTGATATGAGTCTACTGCAGCATGCACCTTGTTTGCTTAGTGATAGTCAGAGTATCATTGCTTTGGCTAAGAATCAAGTCTATCATGCAAAGACCAAGCACATTGAGGTGAGGTATCACTTCATTAGAGAGTGCTTAGACACAACATATTATTTTTGAGAAGGTTCATACTCGAGATAATGCTACAGATGCTTTGAATAAATCTCTGCCATAGGATAAATTTCTACATTGTTGTCCGTTGATGGGGGTTACTTGATTCCTGATCTTGCAAAGTTACTTGTACACCATGTAACATACCCATCAGGTGGGAGGTATAGTTTGTATACTTACACTCAGGTATTCTTTATCATTCCCATGGTCCCTTTGGCCATATTGGCCACTAGTGGAAGATTGTCACCATTAGTGTCCATGTGAAAGGCCAAATGGCCATTAGACACTTGTATATGTTCAGTAATAAAACATATAGTGGCTTGGTCATCCATAGACTCAGAGTGCGACTACATTTCTAAAAGGTAGGAAATCTTTGTTCCTGCTCTATGTGTATTGTGTGGTTTTTGCATATTTTGTAGGTCCTGTGTGGAGTACTATGGGCAACATCCAAAGCTCAATTTTGTAGTGTGAGGGTATCATGGTGAAGCTCAGTAGTAATGGAATCCACTGTGATACATCATCATTGCACCATTTTACTTATCCATGCAAGAGAGCAATTTTCACATCCATTTGGACTAGCTCGATGTCCTCCATTGCAACAAATCCAAGCAACAAGTGCAGTGTAGTCATTTTGGGAGAAGATTTCCTTGAAATCAAGACCATGTTGTTGCTTAAAACCCTTTGCAACAAGTCATGCTTTATACTTTGGAGAAGCACTATTTGATGTGAATTTCAACTTATATACCTATTCACATGATAAAGCTTTCTTGTCCTTTGGAAAAGGTACTAAATCCCAAGTACCATTCTTATGAATAGAATTCGATTCACCCTTTATGACATGCTCCCACTTGACATGATCCTTTATCTGCATAGACTCTTTGTAGCAAGAAGGCTCACCAACATGTTTTAGCATAACAAAATCCAAACCTAGAACATATCTATCTTGAGAATGTGAGACACATGCAGAATGTCTTAATGGTTGCTAAACAAGATCATTTAGAGTCTGATGTGATTGGAGTTTCTCCTAAACATCCCTATGTGTAGCATTTTTATGCATTCTAACTAGAGAATTAGTACCCAGTACACCACTCTTCTCACTTAAACCTCCTTAATGGGTTGCTTATGCATTGTAGAATCATTGAAAATGACATCACTACTTTGGATCATTGAGCATGTTTCAGGATCCCATAAGAAATATCCAAATTGGCCTTCTCGACCATATCCAAGAAAAATGCATTTCTTTGACTTAAGGCCCAACTTTTGTCTAGAATTCTTGGGTACATGAACATACACTTCAAACCCAAAAACTCACGGATGATCATAATATGGTGGATTTCCTGTCCATAGCTCTTGTGCCATGTCCAAACCTTTGATAGTACTAGGTGAGAGGTTAATCACATGAACTGTAGTCAATATTGCTTTTATAAAAAATCCTTGTGAAAGCTTTGCATGATGCAACATAGAAACTACTCTATCTTGAATAGTTCTATTCATTGTTTCATCTACACCATTCTATATAGGGGTATAATGAGCTATAAACTCTCTACAAATTCCTCTATACTGGCAAAAAAGGCTAAATCATGGGAAGTATATGCACATCCATTATCGGAATATAAAGCCTTGAGCTTAGTTCCTTTTCTAGTATGGACTGAAGAAAGCCATTTTTTGAAAGTAGGGAATACCTCATCCTTTAATTCGATAGGATATACCTAGACTTTTCTAGTAGTATCATCTATGAAAGTGATAAAATAAAGAGAACCATCTATTGAATGTGTGGGCATAGGACCACACACATCTGTATGAACAAGATCTAAAGGCTGAATTGAAGATTCAATGTGAGTCTTATGCACATTCCTAGTTTGCTTTCCATATTGACAATGCTCACAAAATGAAAAATGAGAGAAAGATAACATAGATAATTAGCAAGAATGAGAAAGATTTTCCATGCCACTACAAGATATGTGGCCCAAATGGCCATGCCAAATACAAGCCACGGGTTGTTCAATAATAACTAACAAGTGTTCTTTCTATGATACAAATAAAGGATAAAGTGAGTCAACATTGTTTCCATTTACAATAACCATAACCAAAAGTAGCTACATGTGGCAAAAAGAATCATCCATAAGAGCATGACTGGAACAATACTATCAAGTTTCAACACATCAACATCATAAAAAATAGCATTAATTTCTTCAATCTTCACAATCAAAGCAGACGATGTAGGTAGTTGTTTAACATGCCCATCAACATTCTGTCCTTTACCTTTAGCATTATTTAATGCATAACATTATTTCTTCATGCATCCTTTATTATGATAATAATGGCATTCAATATTGCTCTTCCTTTATTTACTTCTAATCTTCTTCTGTTCACCATTATTTTCCTTGTTCTTGCTCCTACCACCTTACTAATTCTGTCCTTGAAAAGAATCATGAACATTATATGCATGTCTACTTTGAGTTCCAACCATAGATTTTCTATGAATCTCCTCACTCAAGATTGCTCCACATATTTCATCATAGACCACTTTACCACCAAGTCCAATTTTGCTAATAACTGTACAAAATGTAATCCATGATAATGGTAAGATGCATAACAACAAGAATGCTTTATTTCATTATTCGTCTCCATTTTTTGAGCATGTATCTAAGAGAATATAGCATCAAACTCGTTTAGATGAGGAGCAACACTATTTGTGTCATTATGCAAAGGTCATATATCTTTCTCATTACATACATTTTATTTGATGCAATAGTGCAATCAAATGGTAGACCTAACCATTTCATCCAAATCATCCCAACCATCATCATCATCCATATCAACATGCTTCTTTGAAATCCATTTAGTAGCTTCCATTGTCTCCTAATTTGAATCAGATCATCTTCAATAGAGGAAAGTTTATGCCATCAAATTTTTGGATCTCAAAATGGTTGCAAGTTATAGCTCCTCGTGGGAAGATTGGCACTAGAACTAGATGAATGAGATGTGTTTGATATTTTTGATGCCATGATGATAGAGATCTGACTAGAATGATAATGGAGCTAGAATATTCAAACACTACTATAGGCCCAAAAAAGGATGACCAAGTGTCATATTATAAGAAAAATCTGACAGATTCTCCCTAGAAAAATGGATTAATGAATAGAAATAGCCAACGAAAAGGCTTATATGAGAATTTATAATAAGCATATCAAGGACTAAGATCAACCATTGTGTAGTTGAAAAGAAAATATGGAATTTTTTTTGCCAGAGTATCCTTTCAAAAATGAGCATATGATTAGTTTGTAAACTTATGCATTTTCCTACTCCAGATGCACATCTTTTTTCTTGACCACGTGCATTGTATTAGTAAAGGCCTCTCCACATGGCATTGAGCTTTCAACATTGATTGGCTCTTCAATATTCTTGACCAGCTCCTTGCTTCCTTCATATATGAGATTACAATTATCCACCATGTTTCTTAGCTCCTAAATCCTATGCATCCTCTTCTCGTGATCATAAATGTCATCTTTTTCATTTTCATCACTAGGTAAGAGGACTCCAAATTTCTTCTAACCTCACCAATGACACTCTTCTTTCTTCTTGTCCCTTAAAAGATTCTTTTTTCCAAGAGTCATGCACTCCAAATAATATGGGTAAGGCCCTTCAAAATCATAAATTATCACATATTGCTCGTAGCATTTGTAAGTGGCTTAAACGGAGATTGTCCAAAGATTCCACGAGTGAAAGAAAGATAGCTAAGGGAAACAGACAAGGTCGAAGCTACTTTAAGAATTCCTTTTATAGAGGCTAGCCTAACATAACTCACAATTTCCAAGAACGGAATCATTGCAAATTCTTCCTAGATTATCATGTTAGCACCGGATCTCTAGTGTGCTAATTATAACTCTGGAAAGAGTGTTGCAATTTGGAAATAGGATGAGGATGTTACTACAATATGATAATTCTCTTTTTGAATGACACCTAGTAATTTTGATGGCATGTGTGTTTTATTCAATCATTAGAAGGATTTATTGGGTTTAGTTTTATTTATTTTAGTCCCAAATTGTAAGGGGAAATAGAAATCCCCAACATCGCAATAGGGTTCAGCTCTATTGACTTCTTAGGCATCTTTCCATCAAGTGCCCCTTGGTGTAGCTTTAATTCAAGATGTAGACAGTAGTGTTGACAATATCTACCCAAATTTGATTAGGCAAACCCTTTCCCTTCACCATGCACCTTGCCATCTCCATGATGGTTCAATTCTGATGATCTACAACATTGTTCTGTTGAGGGTTATGTGCCATTATGAGTTGATGCTTGATTCCTTTACTCTTGTAGAAATCTTCAAACTCTATTGATGTGAACTTGCAACTACCATCTGTCTTGAATTTCTTCATCTTCTTCCCTATTTCAATTTCAACAAGTTTAATCCATTATTTAAACTTACCAAAAGCTTGAGCCTTATCACGAAGGAAGTACACCCACACCTTCCTTCTATAGTTGTCGACAAGTGACATGAAGTAGGAAGATCTACCCAAGGCATGTGTAGGCATTTTTTTGCACAAGTCAGCATGCACCAACTTTAGAGGATAGCTTGCACCGTTCTTGCTTTCTTGTGGAAACGCCTTCCTCTGTTGCTTGCCCATCATGCAAGCTTTACATGGTCCCTTCATTTCTGTAATCGATGGTAGGTGAGAAACCATACCCTTGTGATACATCTCCTTCAATATAGGGTATCTGATGTGCCCAAATCTCTCATGCCACAGCTTACTTGTGCCCACACTTGTAGTGACTATAAGAGCAAAAACCTCATAGAGGTTGTTCCTCCTTATGCCACCCAATAACATTGTTGTTACTATCCATAACTTAGCTCCTATCTTGTTGAAAGATACTTGATGACCTTGATCAGCTATAGAAGTTACTAAAAGTAGATTTTGTTTGAATTGTGGAACATTCAACATATTTGAAAGCTTTTTGACATCCGCATTTAGAATTAATGAAAGAAACCATACCTTTGCCCTGTTACACTTATGTGTTCCTCGAGTAGCTTTGATGTGAACCTTTTCCCTATACATGGGTACTTTTTACTCTAGTGCTGGCTAGAGGTTTTTTTCCCATGTTACCACATACTTGATACTCTCATATGTGGTGGTACTTTGTACTTAGGGATATTTATTCAGCTCTTACTTCAGTTCAGTTCATCGATCAATAGTGAGAGCTATTCCAGCCATGGTCTTCTCCGTGTGTCTTGCTACGTTTGTGCTCCTTGTGTGTGCTTCTTGTGTGTCTCTCGCACTTCTACACACATCCAACAGTGGTATCAGAGCAGGTTCAACTTCTTCTCAAGTTTCGGTTTTTCGCGTCGCGGCGCGCGCGCACTTTTAACAGTGCAAATTGACTTCGGAGCATAGAAGTGTGAATTTCAGCAGCCCGGAAACATTTCCATCAGGTGCGCTGGGGTTTTACCTCCATTTCGAAGCCATTCGTGCAGTCAGAATCGACATCAGAGTGACGGTTTGTGAGCTGAAATTTCAGCACTCATTTCAGCTTTCGTCGAAGTGAAGGATTTGTCACATTCTTGTTCCTTAGTGAAATGGCAGGCAACAATGACTTGTTTGGCATGCTTCAACCTGAAGATAAGCTTGATGGGACCAACTATCCGATGTGGTCTTACATGATGAAGCATGTTCTTGTTGCTAAACAACTTTGGAACATAGTGGCAGATGTAGATCGAAGACCGGCAGGTGCCTCTACTTCACAGTCTACTGTCACAGATGGAGCTTCTTCTTCGAGTACAGTGGTTTCTCCTTCTCCACCTACACAGGAACAACTTAGATGGGATGGAAAAGATGCTCAAGCTCATGCATTGATTGCGCTTTCAGTGAAGCGTCATATAGTTCCACACTTTCGATCATGTTCTACATCGAAACATGCATGGGACACTCTTGCTTCTTTGTATGCCATGCATAATGAAGCACGTGTTGCATACTTGAGGAAGCAACTTGAGGATGTATGTGTTGGAGATAGACGTCTGCGGAAGCACGCGAACAGCACAAGGAAGAAGAAGAAGCTTGGAGCACAAACACACAATACTGAATGTATTACTAGAGAATGTACAAAGATAAGTAGCCCATTAGGGCAATAGGCGTATATACAAGCCGGGGGAAAAAAACCTCCTAAAGAGGGAAAAAAGTGCCCCGACGGTCCTAGAGTGTTCACACACATCACTACCTAAATATATCAACAAATCCCCCTTGGGAGTGATGCGGTGAACAAGGAGCTGACACTCATGTATAAGGAAGTGCCAAGCTATGTGGAAATCACTCCACAAAAGGAAGTAAGCCCAAAGCTTTGCGGAAAGCTTCAAACTTCTCCCTAGGCAGAGCCTTCATGAAAAGGTCTGCAATGTTCTCCTGCGTGGGCACATATGCCAAGCTAATCTCCCCAGCAGAGAACCTCTCCCTGACATAGTGATAATGCACCTCAATGTGCTTAGTGCGAGCATGGAACACAGGGTTCCTCGCAACTGCCAATGCGCTCTGACTGTCAGTGAAGATGGTGGTGGCAGAAGACTGGCCAACACCCAAATCAGCCATAAGGCGTCTGAGCCACACACACTCAACAGTCGCTGTGAAAGCTGCCCTATACTCAGCCTCACAACTGGAAGTGGCCACAGTAGGCTGCTTCTTGCTCAACCAAGATATACATGAGCTACCAAGCATGAAGCAAAAACCACTGGTGGACACACGAGTGTCATAGCAACCAGCCCAATCTGAGTCAAAAAAAGCATGCAAATCTGGCGGTAGTGATCCCCCCTGGGGATAAAACAACCCAAGTAGCCGAGTACCACTGAAGTAGCGAAAGATGCGCTTAACCGCCTTCCAATGCGTGACTCCTGGGCAATGCATAAACCTGCTCATCTGTGAGACAACAAACTGAATATCTAGCCGAGTAATGCATAAGTAAATCAAGCATCCAACAACCTGCTGATAGAGAACAACATCAAATGCATCTCCAGCATCATGAAGACTCAATCGTAAACCTGTCTCCATAGGAGTGGCAATAGGCTTACAGTCTTCAAGGCCAAAACACTGCAATAATGTGTCAATATATTTCGTTTGACACAAAGCCATTGCATCATCAACTCGCATAAACTGAATGCCCAAATAGTGATGCAAATGCCCCAAATCAGACATCTCAAACAAGGCATGCAAATCAGCCTTAAAATCAGCAATATGTGTCGCAATAGGGCCAGTGAGCAGCATGTCATCAACATAGACAACAATGATCAGAAGCACATCATTAGCACGTTTAAAATATAAGGTGATTTCAGTTGGACTGTTCTCAAAACCATGTGCAATCAGATAGGCATGTATCTTCTCATACCAAGCACGTGGTGCTTGCTTTAAACCATATAACGCCTTCTTTAACCTGCACCTGGTTTTCATGCCGTTTCTGCACAAAGCCACGGGGCTGAAAAACATACACTTCTTCATGCAAGTCACCATTCAGAAATGCTATTTTAATGTCCAACTGATGTACATTCCAACCATGATGGGCTGCAAGTGCACAAATGCTCCGAACAGTAGTCATACGGCATGTAGGTGCAAAGGTCTCATCAAAATCAATGCCTCTTTCCTGCGCATAACCCTTTGCAACAAGCCTAGCCTTATACCTGTCAATTGTACCATCAGGTTTACGCTTCAGCTTGTATACCCACTTAGTGCCAATGGCCCTCTTGCCAGGAGGCAAGTCACATAAAGTCCATGTACCATTCTTCATTATAGCATCATATTCAGATTGCATAGTCCAATTTCTTGAATTCTGTGCTTCATCAAAAGAAACAGGCTCATTCTCATCATAGAGACTAGATGCAGCATAGCAATCTGATGCAAAGGAGGCACTATGAGAGCCTGAACGAGTACGATATGACAAAGGTGCATCTAATTTGCTGTCACGCAAAGTTTGCACCAGCCATTTTGGCATAGTTTTTGCCTGCTCAATATCAGCTCTCTCATCAGCAAGTGCATCATGTAAATCTGCATCAGAAATGGAATGATCTGCATCATCATATGAAACCTGCAAAGGCTGAGAAGTTGCCTAATTAGGACCAGCACTAGACTGTCCACGTGTAAAAAGAGGCATCAAAGTATCATACATGTCTTTGGAGCTAACAGATGTCTCCTTAGTACATGAAAGCAATGGCTGAATAGCATCTTCCACAAATACAACATCACGGCTAACCAAAATGCGTTTAGTCTGTGGATGATACAGGCAATAGCCTTTACTTTCAGAACTATATCCAACAAAAATACATTTAACTGCTTTATCATCCAATTTTCTGCGATGTTGTTCAGGCACTAATGCATATGCCAAACAACCAAAAACACGCAGATGAGCAACAGATGGCTTGCGGTCATGCCAAGCCTCATATGGAGTGATAGACTGCAATGCTTTAGTGGGACATCTGTTTAGTACATATGCTGCACACATGACAACCTCAAGCCAGAAACTATGAGGTAAAGCCTGACTCTTGACCATACACCTCGCCATCTCCATGAGAGACCTGTTCTTCCGTTAAGCAACTCCATTCTCTTGAGGTGTATACAGCACTGTAGACTGGTGTTTTATCCCACGTTTAGCCAGAAATGCATTAAAATCTGAAGACATATATTCCCCCCCTCGATCAGAACAGAGGGTGCCCATTTTACATGCTGATAGATTTTCAGCCAAAACCAAAAACTGTTTGAAGCACATGAACACTTCGGACTTTGCTTTGAGTGGATATACCCATGCATGCCTGGAAAAATCATGAATGAAAGTCACGAAGTAAAGGTAGTTTCCAAAAGAGGGTGTCTGCATAGGACCACAGACATCACTATGTACAAGCTGCAATTTCTGTGTAGCCCAAACTGAACCATCATTTGGAAAGGAGGAACGCTGCATTTTGCCCAAAATACAGCCTTCATAAACATGTTTTCCAGGTGCCTCAAGTTTGGGCAAGGTGGACACCATTTCAGATTTTTGCAAGCGTAGCAAACTAGCAAAATTTAGATGACCAAAGCGTGCATGCCAAAGCTTTGCATCTGACATAGCCTGAGAATCTTGAACTGCACATGCCGAATCATTCACAGATCTTTCATAGTCTATGAGCTTATACAACCCACGACATAAAATGCTAGAAGCAATAATCACATCGCCATTTGAGAGATCATGAACTGTACACCTGTCATCAACAAATTTCAAAACCAAGCCAATCTTGGCTAATGCAGAAACTGATAACAGATTCTTTTTGATCCCTGGCACAAATAAAGCATCTGACAAAGTGAAAGAACTACCATCAGCAGTAGTCAAAATGATTTTACCAACTCCCATAACAGGATAAGAGGTGTTATTGGCGCATGTAACAGTATTCCCTGTAGGGGCAGGCTCGAGTGAAGTGAAGAGACTACGCTGCGAGGTAATATGTTTGGTCGCCCCACTGTCAAAGTACCAAACATCTGAGTCTATTGCAGACATGCACTGATCATGAGAAGATGGGTCAAAACTGCAGACAGTAGTAAACGCCCATTCTTCTTCCTGCACAAGATTTGTAGACTCTGTTTTTGGTGTAGAGGCCTCTGCAACAACGATTCCAGCCTCTTTCTTCTTTGCCTCTTTAGCAGCCAGTTTTGGACAATTCTTTATAATATGATCATTTCCTTTATAGTACTTGCAGAACAATTTCTGCTTTTCTGATTTCTTCTTATCTTTATCCTGGTTCTTCGATTGTGCAGCATTTGCAGATTTTTGCTTACTAGTAGAAGAGCTCCATTTTCCTTTGCCCTTCTGACTAGCCAGGAAAGCTTGATCTGCAACATGCATAATGGACCTGTTCTACCTTGACTGATCTTCCTACAACAGAATAGAGACTAATTCCTCAAATGACAAGGCATTTGGATTGCCTTTCATCATCAACCAAAGAGTAGAGGCAAAACTCTGATATGAATCAGGAAGACCATTCAGAACGGTCTACACAAGTGAGCTATCTGGTATAACCTCATCAAGAGAAATCAATTGTTCCTTTAGGTCTTTGATCTTTGTAAGAAAACTGTCCATAGAATCACCTTCATTCATGTGCTCACTCTCCAACTGTTTTCGGAGGTAAGCAACACGAGCCTCATTCCTAGCCTGGTACAAAGTGGTAAGTGTATCCCAAGCATTCTTTGCTATTGTGCAAGAGCGAATGTGAGGAATAATGGCACGTTTGACAGACAAAGCTATCAATGCATGTGCCTGGGCATCTCTACCATCCCAACGAATCTGCTCTGCAGTAGGTGCAACAGAAACAACAGCACGAACAGGAATATGCACAATATCATCTTCGACACCATCTTCATCAGCTCCAGCACCTCCAGCACCTGTATTTGTAGTACCTGTAGTCGCAGGTGTAACAGGACGTCTTTCAACACCCTGCACAATGTTCCACAGTCCTTTTGCAACCAATACATGTCGCATCATATAAGCCCATAATGGGTAGTTGGTACCATCCAACTTATCCTCAACAGCCAACATACGAAATACATCACTGCTTTCAGCCATGGCCAGTGACTAAAATACCTTGATGCAGAAAATTGACTGTATCTCAAAAAGTTGAACGAAACTGCCCAGACGAGTTCTGCTAGACCTGTAGCAGACTTCGAGACGCTTAAACTGGCGAACAGAAACTGGTATATACCTTTGGCACAAAAGGACGAAATAGCCTGCACAAGCGCTGTGATAGTGCGTTCGGAGGCCGAAACGAGCTCAGATCGTGATTTCGGCACCACACAACAAAGCTGTTTTGATCTCGGAAACACCCTGGGTATGCTAACCAAATTTCGTGCGAATCTGAGACTGCAAACGGAGGAGTGTCGATGGCGCCCTAGAAGAAGCGACAACCTGCTCTGATACCAATTGTTGGAGATAGACGTCTGCGGAAGCACGCAAACAGCACAAGGAAGAAGAAGAAGCTTGGAGCACAAACACACAATACTGAATGTATTACTAGAGAATGTACAAAGATAAGTAGCCCATTAGGGCAATAGGCGTATATACAAGCCGAGGGAAAAAAACCTCCTAAAGAGGGAAAAAATTGCCCCGGTGGTCCTAGAGTGTTCACACACATCACTACCTAAATATATCAACAGTATGTATGGCTGAAAATGAGTCGGTGGATGTGTATGTGACACGCATCAAGGACTTGAAAGAGCAATTGGCAAACATAGATGAGATCATTCCGGATGCATCACTCATTTCTACATTGTTGAAAGGATTGCTGGAATCTTTTCAAAGCTTTGCTACTACACTTCGCTTGGTTGCAAAAGGAAATCCTAATATGTATTCATTTGACGAGGTTGTGTCTCTTCTTTTGCAAGAAGAGAAATCTAGATTGAGGGAACGCAAGCACTTGCTATCTCACAAAAGGGGAAAAGCAAGTATGGTTCAACTTTGGGTTCATCAAAACCAAAGACTCAAGCTTCCTCTTCCACTCATTCCTCTAATGATGGTGATTTGCAAAAGAAGAAGAGATGCAAATATTGCCGGAAGGCTGGTCATACTATTGATGAGTGTAGAAAGCTTGCAAAACGCAATGAAAAGAAGGAATCCGGCATGTCTATTGCTGAAAATTCAGCAAATGCAAAGAATGATGAAGCTAAAATGGCTCAAGATTTTTGGGCATGTGTTGTTACATGTCATTATGATGCTTCTTTACATCCTAAATGTATGGTTGTGAGTGAGGCTGATTCAGATTAGTTCTTTGATAGTGGTGCTTCAAAGCAGATAACATCATGCAAAAGATTTTTTGCCTCTTTCAAAGATGCACCCAAAGAAGGACATGTGGTGTGTGCAAACAATGCCTCTTATCCTATCATTCGAGTAGGAGAAATTGAGCTTACGGCTGCAAATGGAGGTGTGATTCTCTTGAAAAATGCATTGTATGTGCCCGGTATCAAGAAGAACTTAATTTCAGTTCCGTTGATTGCCAAAGCTGGACTTCATGTACACTTTGTTGATGATAAGTGTATGGTTCATGATTTCAGCAATGGCGATGTTATCATGATGTCCGGTACATTATGTAATGGTTTGTATCGCATGGATACATACAAGAGGGCTGCCTCGAATGCCTTAGTTGCTCATACTTCTTCCATAGCTGAAATGGAGCTTTGGCATGCTCGTTTTGGTCACTTGAACTTCAATAGTTTGCTTTACTTGCAAAAGAAGGACATGGTTATTGGTTTGCCTACACTTGAGTCCATTGAAAAGCATGCATGTGAAGGTTGCATTCTTGGAAAAATGCATCGTGCTTCTTTTCCAAAAGATAGTCATACACAAACTACAAGAAAATTACAGCTTGTTCATAGTGATGTATGTGGTCCCGTCAAGACTCCATCTTTTGGGAAGCATGTATATTTTGTTACCTTCATTGATGATGCTACTTGCCATACATGGGTGTATCCTATGAAAGCAAAGAATGAGGTATTTTCTTGCTTCAAAGCATTTTTTGCTATGGCTGAAAATTTTTCTTCACAAAAACTTTTGACTCTACGCACAAATTGTGGTGGGGAATACATGTCACATGAATTTAGTGCTTTTCTTCGTGAAAGAGGTATTTCACACCAATGTACGGTGCCATATACACCTCAAAAAAATGGTGTTGCCGAGCGTAAAAATAGAACTCTACTTGAAATGGCATGATGTATGGTTAAAGGAAAGCATCTTCCTCATAAGTTTTGGATGGAAGCGGTCATGTGTGCAAATTATGTGTTGAATCACTGTCCTACAAAAGCATTGAGAGTCATTACTCCTTATGAGGCTTGGAATGGTCATAAGCCTATGGTTAGTCATATGCGTGTGTTTGGTTGTTTGGCATATGCTCTTGTGCCATCACAACAATGTCACAAACTTGATGACAAGGCAAAGAAATGTATATTTGTTGGTTATAGTGCTGAAAGTAAGGGATATCGGTTGTACCATCCATTGACGAACACAATTATTGTGAGTCAAGATGTGGTATTTGCTGAAAATTCAGTTTTTCCTCTACTTGAATGCAAAAAACTGCCAACAGTTAGCTCACAAGATGTGTTCGATACACTCATGCCTTTGTTCCAAAATGGTGCACTTGACTATGGCCATGTAGACCATCCAACTGAGGTTCAAAGGGCTGAAAAATTCCAGCCAAATAGGGCTGAAAATGCAAAGAATTTCCAGCCAAACATGGCTGAAAAATTTCAGTAAAAAAATGTCGAAACTCCTGGAAATTTCCAGCCACATATGGCTGAACATTTGCGTCAAAATATGGCTGAAACTGAGCACGAAATTCAGCCCACGCATGATGTACATATTGAAGATTTATTACATAATGAACGTATGTCTATCAAGAGTGCACAATCATGGTATCTGGACCAACCTTAAGGCTAGAAAAATTTGTGGGATCCCTCCCTGGTGCAAACACTGCTACCGGTCTATCGAAGATGTTTCACACATCTTCTTTACCTGCCCCAACTCCAATAGACTCTGGCAGATGGTTGGAAAGAGAATTAGACTTCAAAAACGTCTCAGTTGGCAGCAAGCCCTGCTGGGAGAAGCGATCGGCTGCTCCGCGACTCTCTGGAACGCCATCAGAGGGGAGGTCCTATGGAAAATCTGGCGGGAAAGATGTGCTTTCAACTTCGATGACTCCCCCAAAGAGTGGTCAATTGAGAAATCGTTGTTCCTCCTTGGCAAAAGGATTGTCAATTGTAAGAAATCCCCCCCCCCCTTCAAGCATCATCAAGTACTCCTTTTGATCAATAACAAGCTTAAACCCAAGTGGGCCCCACATGAGGGTGATGAGAGGGTGATTAACCTTCTTTGTAATGTCATCTAAGCTCTGTAAAAGCTTCCCTTGCTTTGTGGGATTTGGGGGGTCCCGTGGGCACTAGTCCCCTTCTCTTGTACTTTTCTTTATTTAATTCAAGTCCGGGAGAGTAGGCTAATGCCGAACTTCCTTTATATTAAAAAAAAAAGAGTGCACAATCTATGCCAAAGTGGCTGAAACAAACTTTGCAGGACAGCAAATTGAGTGCACCTTTACTTGGTAGAACAAGATCAAGCTCTCACCATGCATCAAGTAATTTTGTGGATTATTCTCTTATTGCTACAGCATGTAATGAAGAGCCACTTTCTTTTGAAGATGCATGTGACGATCCACAATGGATGAGTGCTATGCAATCAGAAATGGATTCCATACATAGGAATGGTACTTGGGAGTTATGTGAATTGCCAAAAGGAAAGAATGCCATTGGTACAAAGTGGATTTACAAGATTAAGAGAAAATCTGATGGTGCCATTGATCGCTACAAAGCTAGATTGGTTGCCAAAGGATATGTGCAACAATATGGCATTGACTATGAGGAAACTTTAGCACCTACTTCACGTATGACTACCATTCGTACCGTGGTTGCATTGGCTGCCCATCGAGGTTGGAAAGTGCATCAGTTGGACATAAAAACAGCCTTCTTGAATGGTGATTTGCAAGAAGAGGTTTATGTGAAGCAACCTCCTGGATTTGCTATGAAAGGGAAAGAGCATATGGTTTGTTGCTTGCATAAAGCCTTGTATGATCTCAAGCAAGCTCCACGTGCATGGTATGACAAAATACATAAGCACTTGATTGCTCTTGGCTTCACATGTAGTCTGATTGAAAGCACACTCTATGTATACAAAAATGGGGCTGATCTTATAGTGCTTGTTCTTTATGTCGATGACATACTCTTGATTGGGTCATGTGATGCAAAACTTGACATTCTTATGGCTGATTTGCAGCATACTTTTGATGTCACTTATCTTGGTCTTTTGAGCTACTATCTTGGCATCCAGTTTGTATCCGTTGAGGGGGGAATTGTTATGCATCAAGCAAAGTATGTTGAAAAACTACTTCAATGTTTTGACTTTGAGGATTGCAAGCCAGTTTCCACACCAGTTGAGATAGGATTCAGGTTCTCAGTTGAGGATTCCAGTGATGCATTTGACACTTTTCTCTTAGCAGGCTCTGGGATGTCTTATATATGCATGCAACACAAGGCCAGATGTACAGTATGCAATTTCCCAGTTGAGTCGATTCATGCATAGCCTTGGCAAGCGGTGAAACGTGTGTTTAGATATCTTCAAGGCACTTTGAGCTTAGGTCTCTTTTATGGCAGAGATATTCAGTCATGCTTGCATGCTTTTACAGATAGTGATTGGGTTGGCTGTTATGATACTCGCGTGTCCACTAATGGTAATTTCTTTTTCCTTGGAGGCTCATGCATATCTTGGTTGAGTAAGAAGCAACCTACAGTGGCGACATCGAGTTGTGAAGCTAAGTACAAGGCAGTTTTCACAGCTACAGTGGAGTGTATATGGCTGAGACGCCTATTGATGGATCTTTGCATGGAGATTGATGCTGTTACGCATATTCTCACTGATAGTCAGAGTGCTTTGGCTGTTGCACGAAACCCAGTGTTTCATGCACGGACCAAACATATTGAGGTGCATTACCACTATGTGAGAGAGCGCCTTCATGCAGGAGATATTGATTTGGTATATGTGCCTACACAAGATAATGTGGCAGACATATTCACCAAAGCTCTTCCACGGGAAAAGTTTGAAGCCTTTCACAAAGTTTTAGGCTTATTACCTTGTGGGGGCTGATCTGTCACTCCCTGTATGTGTTCACATCATTTGCGCCAGGGGGGTTTGTTACACTTATGTGTTCCTCGAGTAGCTTTGATGTGAACCTTTTCCCTATACATGGGCACTTTTTACTCTAGTGCTGGCTAGAGGTTTTTTCCCCATGTTACCACATACTTGATACTCTCATATGTGGTGGTACTTTGTACTTAGGGATATTTATTCAGCTCTTACTTCAGTTCAGTTCATCAATCAATAGAGAGCTATTCCAGCCATCGTCTTCTCCGTGTGTCTTGCTATGTTTGTGATCCTTGTGTGTGCTTCTTGTGTGTCTCTCGCACTTCTACACACACCCAACATGCCCTCTACAAGACATCTTGCATTTTTGCCTACCTTTGTTATGATGGATTCTTTTAGAGGCTCTAAGGAACTATAAAGGTCTTTTTTGCTCATCATGTGATGAGAGGCACACTATCCAACACCCATGAGTCATCTGTTGCTATATCTTTAGCTGAAGAGCATAACTCTTCTATTATAACAAATAACTCAAGCTCTATTTCTATAGTGTTGTCAGACTCCTTGCCCTTTCCACCTTTTGAAGAGCCATTCCTCTCTTCTTCCTTCTTGATGCGACAATCTTGGATTATCTGTTCTTTCTTCTTGTAGTGGAAACACTCTCTATTGAACTTCTTTTTGTCATTCTTCTTTTTGTCTCCATCTTTCCAAGAGACCGCTTTGCCTCCTTTGGCACTTGTTGTGCATGCAACATCTCCTTTGCTGCCACCACTCCTTGCCTTGAGCCACAAATCATCCTCCATGAGTAAGGCACTGAATTCTTCAAAAGTTAGTGGTTGAGGTGTGATTTGAGTATTAAGAGGAGTTACCAAACCACCAAACTTTGTTGGATAGATTTGAAGACAACACTGAGCTAGATCCTCGCTTGAATTTTTTACACCTGCTCCTACCATTTGATCTCGTAGTTTCTTTATGCGAGTGACAAACACCTCTGCAGTCTCCCCATTAGCAAACATTTCTACTACAAGAGGATTCTCCAGATTCTGAATCAATGTCTAATTAGGAGTTTCATATTGATTTCTCAATATGTTCCATGCGTCACACGCCTTGGTAGTATGTTGAATGAGAGTCAGAACACAATGAGTAGTACTTGTAACTACAAAATAGAGTGCATCTTTGTTTCTAAATTTCCAAACACGTAGAAGATCAGCATCGAGAGGAATCATTCGACCATGATTATTATTTAGATCAAGAGTTTCTTGGTGCTCATGATCATTCCCAAGAACAATCTTTAGAAGCTCATACGAATCAAGGATAAAAGTGATTTTAAAATTACACAGGGTGTAATTCGTGCCATCAAGTTTACCTTTGTGAAGGGTGGTGGTCGTATCCGCAATGTTGGGACCGACATCATTACTGCTCCTACCTATGCTCCACCTACTCTTATTGATGAAACATCTTAATTCCAAGTTGTGGATGATGATGCACTAGTTGACATATTCTCTCTTTTATCGTTGAAACCTTTGCATTTTTTCTTTTGCCCCACTCAAAGCCTCCTGAGATCTGATACCATGTAAAAAAATAAGAGCACAGTAGAATAGACTAGTAGATAGAGTTGAGAGAAAAACACAAATGAAGATAGATTGAGAATGAGAGATAGAGAACTCAAAGTCTCAGATTGCCAAGAGTAATGTAGTTACAACAATGGTGTTGTCCACCCATGCGCTCCCAATATGGACCTTAGATGGTAATCTAGATAGACTCTAGATGAAGGACTCATTAGTGCACAATACTCTATAAAGCTCAACCTAGGCCATGCTTATACAGCTTTTACAAAAGGGAGTTGTTGGACAAGTCTATGACAAGCCTAAGTATTGGCTTGAGTCCCACAAAGTCATAGAAGACTATGTAAACTTCACTTGTGAACTACCTCTTGTAACTTTTTGAAGTCTTAGTTGATGTAAAAAGTGAAAGAATATTAAGTGGTTGAGTCCATTTGATCAAAAAGGGAAAGAGGAGCCACGATTCGTGATTTGTGGTAGATAGAGAATCAAATCAATCACTAATTGATTGGAGAGTGATTGAGGGAAGTTAGCCTCCCAAGCTCAACTATAAATAGATGGCAACTTTAGTCGTGATTAGAGAGACCTCAGAGAAGACCTCGAAGAGCTGAGCTTTATGCCATATCAAGGTGTGCTTTCAAGGCACACATATGTATCAGTAAGTCCATTGTGTTTTAAAATCAATATGCTTTCATTTTCATGATCATTTGAGTTCATATTTCCATGTTCTTGTGAAGTGTACTACTCACTGCCATATCTCTCAGTTTTCTCAGTCAGATTGCAGAGATGGTTTCTCTGAGCTTGGTGCATCATTTTCAGTGATTTAACTTGGTAAACTTAGCTCCATAAGTCTAGTATATGATCGCCAATTTTCATTTCATTTGGGTGTTTCAATCTTCAGTTATATTGAGTTGATGTCAACCCTATCTGTTCATTTTCACTTCTCTGTCAAGTACCCGACTTTTTTACTCTTCTTGTCAGAGCTATTTCTCAGTGTGTACTTACCCAAATTCAATGATTTAAAGCTTGTTGGATTTAGTATACTGTCTAGTATAAGCGTACACATTTTCATAATCATTGGATTCTTAAAGCTTGATTTATGTTTATTTTTCTGCTCACTGGTCTCATTACAGTAGCAGCCCATGAAAATCGGGATGATGTCATCACTTGTTAAACATTATTCTCAGTGTGTGGTTCATTATTTTTGACGAGATTACTCTTGAAAGTTATCTCTTTAAATTAACTAGAATTCCCCAAAAGGAATTAAGCTAATTGCTACTGTGATCAGAGAATTATGCAAAACACTAGACATGTGTATGAACCAAAATAACAAGTTCTTCACCTCTGAGCTAACTCCAACTTATCTCTTTTGATCTATCTTTTTGAGAGTGATCTTCCAAGGTACATAGGGTGTCTAATACATCCATTCACAAGCTAAAAGGGCCCACCACATACTCCTGGAGTTCATTTGGCTGGTGTAGATCGGGGATTTTGCAACACCTCTTCATCTTGAAGCACATACCTATCCATCTCTTCCTAGAAGTCAATATAGAAATAAATTTTGTTACAAGGTAATATGTTTGGTTGCCCCACTATCAGAGTACCAAAATTTTGAGTCTGTCATGGACATACATTGCTCATGAGAACATGGGTCATAGTTGCAAATAGTAGTAAATGCCCATTCTTAATTCTGAATAAGATTAATAGGTTGTGTTTTAAGTGTAGAGGTCTTTGCAACAACCATTCTGGCCTCATTCTTCTTTGCCTCTTTTGCATTCAATTTATGAAAACTTTTTATGACATGATGATTTTCTTGACAATACTTGAAAAATTGTTTTTTCTTTTCTATTTTATTGTCATTTTTTCTTCCTTCTTGGATTGTGTAGCATTAGCAAATTTTTTCTTACTATAGATGAACTCCATTTACCTTTTCCTTTCTTACTAGCTAAGAAAGAGTGATCTACAACACTCATGATTGACATGTTCTACAAATTGATCTTCCCACAACAAAATAGAGACTAACCCTTGAAATGTTAAGGCATTTGGGTTGACTTTCATAATCATTCAAAGAGTAGAAAAGTACACATTCAAATATTTGATCTTTGTCAAACATTATTCATAGAATCTCCTTAATTCATATGCTCACTCTCCAATTGTTTTAGGAGGTAAGCAAAATGAGCCACATTTCTTGCTTCGTACAATGTTGTAAGAGTATCCCAAGCATCTTCTGTTGTGTTTGAGGGGTGAATATGAGGGATAATGGCACATTTGATAGAAAAGGTTATCGATGCATGTGCTTGTGAATCTCTATCATCCCATCAAAGTTCCTCTGCAATAGGTGCAACAAGAGCCATAACACAACCAAGAAAGTGAACATCATTATCTTCAACACCATCTATATCCCCTTCAATAATTGTATTTGTAGGTATAGTCAGACATTTTTCAACATCGTGCACAATATTCCTCAACCCTTCTACTAACAATATATGACGCATCATATATGCCCACAATTGGTAATTAGTAGCATCCAACTTATCCTTAATAGCCAACATATGAGATACATCATTGTTGTCAGCCATGGACAGTGACTAAACACCTTGATGCACATAGTGGGGTTTAAATGCATTATTGGGAAGTCAAAGGAGTCTACTAAGCATCCCTGAAGTCAAATTCGTAGGCGTAGAGGAGGTTTTGTGCATCAAGAGCTCATATCTGGACTAACCCAGACCATCTCCTCACAGTGGTATCATAGCAACATCAAATAAACATGGGAAATGGATTTCCTTCATCCATAGACAAATTGGATCGAGGTAATTACTCAGCTTGGTCACTTAGAATGGAAGCATATCTTCAAGGGGGAAACCTCTATGGTTACAATTTTGGAGATGAGATGATGCAAATCCTCAGAAGCAAAGGACAACCAGCTCAAGAAGAATAAAAGAGGTTAACCACATGGTGCTCAAAGGATGTTCTAGCCAAGTCATACATTCTTAACTCAATCACTGATTTTTTTAATTCCACACATCAGAAGATGCAAGACTTTACAAGAGGCTTGAAATGCTCTTGAAGCATTCTTATCATCAAGTACTAAAGCTAGGAAGAACCAATTGTGGATGGAGTTCATGACATTCAAAAAGATGCCCAAGCAAAGTGTGACTAATTTTGTCACCAAGATGAAGGACCTAGCAGATCAACTTGGGAGCATTGGAGAAGTCATTGATGAAGAGCAGATAGTGAGGCAAGTGATCAGTGGAATAAAGGCAGATGGAAAATGGGAAGCTTTCACCATAGCCATGGACCTATACATGTATATGCAGGTTCCTGTTGTCAACACCCTCATGGGACAATTGTTCACACATGAGGCAAAGCTTATGAAGAATGGAGAAAACTCAAAAGGTAATCAATCCTTTGCCCTATATACAGGTAAGAACAAGAGTAAGGATAGTAAAGGCAAATGAAAAAGCTATGATGATGAAAGTAGTACCTTCCAAGCCAACTTTGTAGGTAGAGGTAGAGGATCAAGAGGAAGATGCAAAGGAGAAGACAAGGCATGGGGAGATATCAAAGCTCTTGTCCATGTGCCATATGTGGCTCAACTAATCACAATATTGAGATATCAAAGCTCATGGAGATGGCGAGGTGTATGGTCAAGAGTCAGTATATGGTTTAAAGCAAGCACCACGTGCTTGGTATGAGAAGATACATCCTATCTGATTGCACATGGTTTTGAGAACAGTCCAACTGAAAGCACCTTATATGTTAAGCATGCTAATGATGTACTTCTGATCATTGTGGTTTATGTTGATGACATGCTGCTCACTGGTCCTCATGAGAGGCATATTGCTGATTTTAAGGTTGATTTGCATGCCTCATTTGAGATGTCTGATTTGGGGCATATTCATCAGTATTTGGGCATTCAGTTTATGCACGTTGATGGTGGAATGGCTTTGTGTCAAACGAAATACATTGACACATTGTTGCAGCATTTTGGCCTTGAAGACTGTAAAACTATTGCCATTCCTATAGAGATAGGTTTATGATTGAGTCTTCATGATGCCAGAGATGCATTTGATGCTATTCTTTATCAGTAGGCTGTTGGATGCCTAATTTACTTATGCATTACTCGGCCGGATATTCAGTTTGCTATCTCACAGATAAGCAGGTTTATGCATTGCCCAAGAGTCAAGCATTGGCAGGTGGTTAAGCGCATCTTTCACTACTTGAGTGGTACTCGACTACTTGGGTTGTTTTATCCCAAAGAGGGATCACTACCGCCAGATTTGCATGCTTTTTCTGACTCTGATTGGGCTTGTTGCTATGACACTCGTGTGTCCACTAGTGGCTTTTGGTTCATGCTTGGTAGCTCATGTATATCTTGGTTGAGCAAGAAGCACCCTACTATGGCCACTTCCAATTGTGAGGCTGAGTATAGGGCAGCTTTCACAGCGACTGTTGAGTGTGTGTGGCTGAGACGCCTTATGGCTGATTTGGGTGTTGGTTAGTCTTCTGCCACCACCAACTTCACTGATAGTCAGAGCGCATTGGGAGTTGCGAGGAACCTTGTGTTCCAGGATCGGACTAAGCACATTGAGGTGCATTATCATTATGTCAGGGAGAGGTTCTCTACTGGGGAGATCAGCTTGGTATATGTGCCCATGTAGGAGAACATTGTAGACCTTTTCATGAAGGCTCT
Organism: Ceratopteris richardii; assembly: GCA_020310875.1. Taxonomy (NCBI): domain Eukaryota; kingdom Viridiplantae; phylum Streptophyta; class Polypodiopsida; order Polypodiales; family Pteridaceae; genus Ceratopteris; species Ceratopteris richardii. The sequence goes on from CM035424.1 coordinate 51,201,718, forward strand.
ACCTAGGGAGAAGTTTGAAGCTTTCCGCAAAGCTTTGGGCTTACTTCCTTTTGTGGAGTGATTTCCACATAGCTTGGCACTTCCTTATACATGAGTGCCAGCTCCTTGTTCACCGCATCACTCCCAGGGGGATTTGTTGATATATTTAGGTAGTGATGTGTGTGAATACTCTAGGACCGCCGGGACACTTTTTTCCCTCTTTAGGAGGTTTTTTCCCCCGGCTTGTATATATGCCTATTGCCCTAAAGGGCCACTTATCTTTGTACATTCTCTAATATTACATTCAGTATTGTGTGTTGTGCTCCAAGCTTCTTCTTCACTCCTTGTGTTGTTCGCGTGCTTCCGCAGACGTCTAACTCCAACATTACTTCTACTTGTGGACTGTTCTCTTTCCACATAGCTTGATACTTCCTTATACATGAGTGCTAGATCCTTGTTCACTACATCACTCCTAGGGGAAATTTGTTGATATATTTTGGTAGTGATGTGTGTGAACACACTTAGGACTATTGAGACAATTTTTTCCCTATTTAGGAGGTTTTTTCCTTGGCTTGTATATATGCCTATAACCCTAATGGGTTACTTATCATTGTTCATTCACTTGGTAATACATTTTGTATTGAGTTTTCCTCCAAGATTTTTCTTCTTCCATGTGTTGTTCATTTGTTTCTGGAGACTGCAAACTCTAATAGTACTTCATGTACCATCCATCATAAAAAATCTCATAAGTGTTGGCAAATTTTTGGGAGAGGACTTCAAGTGAGATTCAACATGGAGCTTATGTGAAGGAACCTCAAGGTTTAAGAAGACTTGCTAGAGGAGAAAGGAAGGAAAAATCATTTACTTTTGAGGTTCCAAGTGTCAAAGAGGTAGGTCTTTTTGCACCAATATGTGTTAGGAGTTATATATATTCCAAAAACACCATATGATTTTCAAATTTGATGCTTGTTAGCTAGGAAAGTCACATAAACAACCTTTTGTGAAATAAGGATACATGCACACATATATTTTGGAGTTTGTACATAGAGACATTTCACGATCTTCCAAGGAGCCATCACTTTTGAGATCAAGGTATTTTGTACCATTTATTGATGATTTCCGAAGATGGAATATCTTTAAAATAATTTCTTCAACATAAAAGTGAAGTTCTTCAAGTGTTCAAGAAGTATCCTGCTTTTGTTGAGAATCAAACAAGTAAAGTGTTGACGTGTTGTAGACCAAATGGAGGGGAAAATTATTTCTATCAAGATTTTGAAGAACATTTATAGAATCAAGGTATAAAAGGAGAGGTTAATTGTATGTATACACTAGAACATAATGGAATAGTTGAAAGGAGGAATAGAACTCTTGTTGAATGTGCTAAGAGTATGCTCAATGAGAAAAGTCTTCCATTTGATCTTCGGATAGACGTAACTAGTACAATTACATAATTAACAAAAAGGTTATCATCAAGAGCTCCATATTGTGCAAAACCTTATGAAGTATGGCATGGTAGGATAAAAAATTTAGATCATTGCAAGATCTTTTGTTTTCTTGCTTATGTTTACATGATATCAAAATGAAAAGCATATAAGTGTGTATTAATTGGATATGATTAGAAGTATGACATGGTAGGATACAAAATTTAGTTCATTGCACAATATTTGGTTGTCTTGCTTATGATTACATTCCATAAGAGTTGAGAGGTATATTAGAACCAAAATCATAGAAGTTTGTTTATCATGCAAGAACTAAGCACATTGAGGGACATCATCATTTCATCAGGGAGAAAGTCTTGGATAATGAGATTGAATTTTTTTTACTCCATCTGATCATCAAGTTGTAGGTCTAATGAGTAAATCAAATTGATGGAGTTAAAAGCAAATTCAAAGACATGGTTGGAATTAAACCACTACCTAAAGACTTATAGCAAGTTGAGTTTGAGAGGGAGATTTTGAAGCAAGCAAACACAACTTGTATGTGAGTTATTGAGTTTAAAATTATTTTGGACGTTATATTATATGAATTACCACTTGAGAAGCTTTTAGAATTTTACCTATGTGTATCATGCACTTAAAGTAGCAAAATGTGTTAAAAAGCAAACCCCAAGTTGTTTTTAGGATGCATGTGAAGAGATAGTTAGAGATTCACAAATCTTAGGTTTTAAGAGTGATTTCTAAGCAAAAAAAGAAAGAAAGTCATGCTCAAGGAGTGAGGAAGCCATTAAAACCTCATGTTACTATGCATGTTTTACTCAATACAAGTCATTTTTGAAGAGTTTGTACATCCTACTTATCTCACATCTATGTCTATGGAAGTCTTCAAACTTGTTTTGGTTTGTTCTTCCTATGTATTTATCCAAAATAAATTTGATAAATTGAAATAGGTAAAAGATATTTATGAAGTTTCATGCCATTTACTTCATCCAATTTTGAGTTATGATCACAGTATCGCATACTATGGTAAACTGCTAAAATAGTGTATATAAAAGTTTATGGTGTCTTTGCACATATGTTTATCCTTGATTAGTGAACCCAATCATGAGTTATTATATGCATTGGGAAGTATAATGTACTACAGATTTTGAAGATTTCATCAGCATTGGAGTTCTATTTTGTGATTATGATCTCTACTATAGAGAGCATTTCTCTCCAAGACTTGCTCGAAATCGATTTTGTACCTATACATTGTATGAGTCATATATGATTGCTCAAATGTCTGTTTTGCATGTTCTATGATATATTGAAAGATATTAGTCCTAGTATCTTCATGCAAAAGAGTTTGAAAAAAAACTTTATATTTCAAAATTTATAGCTATCTCAAGTCAAAGAGGTTTTTTATTTATCTAAAAAAACATCAACAAATTACCTATGAGGTTCATCTAACTTCTTACTGCACTTGGATTTGATTAAAAATTTTGCACATTCCCTACAATATGAAAATAGAGATTTAGAAATATAACCTCCAATTGTACAAAAAATGCATGTCAAAGTCGTCAAATCTAAAATCAAGTGCCGCTCTGCCTTAAACTATTGATAACTTTCTATACTCAAAAGTTCACCCAAATGGTACTTATGTATAAAAATTGGAATGTTCATGTGAGAAAAGAGAGATTTTAGAATAAATAATAAGGAAAGCTATTGACCATAGCTCTGTTTTCTACTGTACTTTCAAGGCAAGAAATTTAAGTTTCCCTAGGTGATAGTTTAGAGCACTATTCATTGCAGATACAGTAAACATTTTCAATTTTTACATCTTTTGGATTTGGGACTTTACATTTTTATAAAAATCTTTAAAATACATCCCCAATAATATTTTTTAATTCCATGATGTTTGAATTCTCTTGACATCTCTTGATATAATATGCAATTAGTTGTTTTCAAAAGGAATCTTTACTTTCCTATTTGATGTGATGTAGAAACATAAATTCTTTGCTTTCCTTGTGCTATTCATGTGCTTTTGCAGATCTCAAACTACAACAATTGCTATTAGAGTAGGTTGCTTCTTCCTGTGGGGCGTCATCAACACCCCTTTCGCCACAATTTAAAAACTTCACAACGGATGATAAGCATACTAGGAGAAAAGGAGCTTTGCTGTGTGGCATCAAAATTTTGATTTGAGCTAGTTTTAATCTCCAAGTAGACTATCATAACTAAGTAATTATTTTTTGCCTTTTGTGCCAAACATATATACATTATTTTGGTTCACCAATACAAGGGTCTTAAAGTCTAATATAGGTCTGGTAGAGGTGATTTGCATATGTCTACTCAACATCTTTGAGATTCAATCAATTATCAACATCAAGGTATTTAGTCACTAACCATGGCTATAAGCAATATTGTATTTTGTATCTTGCCTATTAAGGATAAATTGGATGGTACTACTTACCCATTTTGGGCATACATAATGCACCATGTATTGATAGCAAAAAGGCTATAGAATATTGTGGATCATGTTGAAAAGCGTCCTACTAAACCTACAAATACAATCATTGAAGTTGATGCAGATGGTGTTGAAGATAATGATCTTCAATTTCCTCCTCCTACTATGGTTCATATTGCATCTACTATAGTGCAATTTTTTTGGGATGTCATTGATATCTTTGTCTATCAAACATGCCATTACCCCTCAGACTCATTCTTGTAAGACAATAAAAGATGCTTGGGGTACTCTTACAACATTATACCAAGAAAAAAATGAGGCTCAAGTTACTTACCTCCGAAAATAGTTGGAGAGGAGCATATGAATGAAGGAGATTCAACGGACACTTTTTGAGAAAGATCAAAGATTTGAAAGAGATGTTAATGAAATCTTGCTAGATAGTTCATTTTTGCAAACAATCCTTAATGTTATTCTATATTCATATTAATTTTTTGCTTCGATTCTTCCATTGATGAAGAAAGGCAATCCAAATTCCTTAACCTTTGAGGGTTTAGTCTCTATTTTACTATAGAAAGATCAATCTAGGCAAAACGTGTCAATTATGCATGTTGTAGATCAAGCTTTCTTAGATAATGAGAAGGGAAAAGGTAAATAAAGCTCATCTAATCTTAACCACAAACATGCTAATGTTACACAATCAAAGAAGGAAGAAAAACATGAAAAGAAAATAGAAAAGAATAAATACTTTTGCAAGTATTGTAAGGTAAATGATCATGTCATAAAGAGTTGTTCAAAACTAGCTGTAAAGGAGGCAAAGAAGAACGAGGCTAGAATGGTTTTTGTAGTGAGTTCTACACCTAAAATAGAGCCTACTAATCTTGTTTAGAATGAAGGATGGGAGTTTACTACTATTTGCAACTATGACCCATCTTTTCATGAGGAATGCATGTCTGTACTAGACTCAAATGTTAGGTACTTTGATAGTGCTATAACCAAATGTATTAGCTCATAGCAAAATCTCTTTATTTCACTTGATCTGTCTTCTATAGTACTATCACATGTGCTAGCAAATACTTTTTTTCTATCATGGGAGTTGGAAAGATCATTTTGACTATTGTTGATGGTAGTTCTTTTACATTTCCAGATGCCTTATATTTGCCAAACATCAATAAAAATTTGGTATCAATTTCAACATTCCCCAAGATTGGCTTGGTTGTAAATTTTTTTGATGACAGATATGTAAGAAAGTAGTTACACAAGAGAACACAAGAGAACACAAGAGAAATAGAAGAGAAGATAAAATATATAGTATAATTTTCAAAATTCTCTACTAACAATAAGTACAAAGATGATGACATTATCTATCAATGCACTCTCAAGGTAGAGCTTAGATGGTGATGTGGCTAACTCTAGATAGGGATTTAAAAGGTAGAGATATGCTCTCTCAGTTTGATATTAGGGTTAATGTAGAAGTCATGTATATAGGCCAATGGATATATGCGGCCTTCCATAAATGATTACACTATTAAAATCAAGCAATAAACCTTAGCTCAAGTCTCAAGGGTGTGGGTGACATATGGACATATCATTTTGAGGACTCATATAACAAATTTCAGCTAGCAAGTAGTTTCAAACATTGTCCTAAGTCATAGCTTACCAAAACGTTAACTGGGTGATTGGAAGATTCTTTCCAAATCATAGGACCATTTTTTGAAAGCCTATATGTGTCTAAGTCCAAGTCCTTAGTGTGCGTTTTTGTACAATAGTCTCTTTCTAAGATAGTTAAGAGTGAAAGGAAGCTATTATGTATCCCCTCTGCTATTGGTGCAAATGCCAAGCCTTCACACTTGGCTAGGCATTGGAAGCATTATGTGCAACTCCTTGAAGATCCACATGAACCAGTGCTTATGGTTTTTTACCATTAATCTTTGTAAAAGTCATTTAAAATTGGAAGAATCTAGTAAAGCCTACAAACTCGTGAAGAGATAAAGCTATGAATCATTTTGGTGGAATATCTCCTAACTTAGAGGAGAACTTTTAAGCAAAGCCAAGTTTAAATTTGAATTCAAACTTGGAGGCAAAGCATCTATAAAATGGATTGTAATCTTGCGGCCATGTGTGCCCCCATTACTGAGCTTAGAGTTGATTATTTGATATATCTGAGAGGCTTACACAACAACCTACTTGTATCACCATCGTTGGGCATTATATTCATGCCAATGATCATGTACAACATTGTTACATGATACATTACATTTATGATTACATCTATATTCATGTCTGTCATTGTCACTCAGAATGGTGAACTTGTCTTGCTCATATCTCAGTGATCTCTCCACCATTTTCAATGTTATATAGCTTATTGGAACAATCTCAAAGTCTATTACAAGCTAACAAAGCTTGAAGAGTTTTCATTTAGCTAATTGGGAGAAAATCATCTCGAAGTGGTCACTGGTCCTAAAAAAGTCTATTGCAAGCTAACAAAGCTTGAAGAGTTTTCATTGAGCCAATTGGGAGAAAATCATCTCGAAGTGGTCACTGGTCCTAAAAAGTCGGGGGTAAGTTGTCACGTGATAAATTGATTGCTCTGTGTATAGTCAATCATTTTAACGGATTCCACTTGGAATCATTAGGTGTTCAATCTAATTAGATACCCTCAGAAGGAATTTGTCTAATTGCTACTTTGCTGGGAGCATTGAGCTTAAGAACTAGCAAGTGTGTGAACCAAAATAGCAAGTTTCTTATAACTTGTGATTTCCAAAGTTATCTGTTTTGATCAAATTGTTTGAAGCATCATTTCCAAAGCACATAGGCACTTATTTAGTGTCATTGGAAAGCTAAAAGGGCCTTAAACCCAACTCTGAAGTAATATAGGGCTGGTAAAGAGCAGGGATTAGTAGTACCAACTCATTTTTTGAGGTGTCCATCCATCTTTCCCAATAGTGGTATCAGAGCAAGATAAGGTAAAATGGGAGATGGTTTTCCTTCTTTTATTGATAAATTGGACAGGAAGAACTACCAAGCATGGTCCTTGAGGATGAAGACATACTTACAAGGAAGGAGTCTCTATGGATACATATCAGGAGATGAGGAGATGCCCATTTCCAGAAGCAAAGGACAACCTACAAGAGAGGAGCATGAAAGACTCAATTCATGGTGTGCCAAAGATGCATTAGCAAGGTCATATTTACTTAACTCTATCTCTGACTTCCTTCTTCCACACGTTAGGAACTATAAGACATCCCAAGAGACTTGGGATACATTGTCTTCATATTTTTCTTCCAACATAAGGGCTAGGATGAACCAATTGTGGATTGAGTTTACCACTCAAAGGAAGCAACCCAAGCAAAGTGTTTCAGAATGTGACCAAAGTCAAGGATGTGGCTGGCCAATTGGCAAGCATAGGAGAGGAGATCGAAGACAAGCAGATAGTGAGGCAAGTAATCAATGGCATCAAGGCATATGACAAATGGGAAAGCTTCACAACTGCCATGGACTTGTACATGGACATGCAGATTCTAGACCTTACCACACTCATGGGGCAACTCTTTACCCATGAAGCCAAGCTCAACAAAAATGGAGATTCATCAAGGGGTAACAACTCTTCTACCCTATAGACAGATAAAGGCAAGTCTAAAGAGAAAGGGAAAAGCAAAAATATTGAGGATGAAGGTGAAAGAACTTGGAGAAGCTTGTAGAAGGTAGAAAAGTGCGTTTCGAAGCGACGAAGTTTGGTCAAGCCAACCGGCACAAGACCATCCCTTGAGCTTATGGAGACTCAAATAGACCTTATATGCATGTGATAAGTGCAATGAAATGCACTATGTACTTTGGAGCATCAAGGAGAATGAGTCGATACAAAACAGATAGGTTCGCGGGTCGACTAGCTCAAAAAACTTACTATCTATGGAAGAGACAATGAACTTCAAATGCCCATAGCGACCAGCGTGATTAAAATTAGAAAAAATCCTTTTATGGGAGTGATACACATAGGGTTGAGTGTATGTAATGCACAAAAATATAAGGAATAAGCAAAATATTCTATAGGAATGAATGGGACATTCATCGGTGGTACTTCCTATTTTTCAGGAATACACAGAGATTGACCCCGAGACAGAAAAACTCAGATTTCTCCCAATCTACTGAACCAAATGCTATGAAAATTTATAGGCATAAACTACACACTTATAACTTTCCAATGAGTCATCGTGCACTCAATTTGGAGCTCTGAAGAGAGAGCAGCAGCCTCTGCAAGATTACTCTTGGTGAAGAAGATGATGCAGAGAATTGAAGGAGCAAGACAATGATGGTCACAAGTGTATGTATATTTCTTCCATGTAATGTACAAGTGATTTCAAGTCCTTATATAGCCTCTAGGAGTGTTCCATGACTTTTACAAGTTGAATTTGAATTCAAATGAAGGTGGGAATGGTTGTTGGAGGGAATCAATTCACTTTCGTACAATCTAGGAAAAGTGAAGATCTACTTTGATCTACTTTTAGGTGATTGATTGCTTGATTGAATGCAACTTCAACCACCACAAATTCGTGGGATTTGGGCTCTATATTTCTATCTTTACATGTGTAAAGCTCAAGGCTTTTACAATGGTAAATGAACCATAAAAAATCTCTCAAAAAAATACAATAAATGAGCATAAGAAAAAGACCTCTCCAACGGATATTCTTTCGATGTGATAGCCTTTGATGTAGATCAAATCCACCTCAAGCATACTGTAAGCTTGATGTTCCAACAGCTCCCCCTCAAGCTAAAGTATGATTGAGTCTTCATTCTCTGATAGGTTGAATACCTGCCATAGCTTTGAATCTACAAAGCTTTATTCCATCAAGTGCCTTCGTCATCATATCTGCTACTTGTTTTTCAGTAGGAACAAAAGAAATGTCAATCTCCTTTGCCATGAGCTTCTCCCTGATGAAGTGGTAATGGACTTCTATGTGCTTGGTTCTTGCATGAAAAATAGGATTTGCCACTAGATGCATGGAACTTACATTATCTCCAAATATGTGAGGTTTGGAACTCACAAGTCCCAAATCTGTATACAATGCTTTTAACCATATTGCTTCTTGAGTTGCTATGGTCAAGCCTCTGTACTTTGCTTTGGTTGAAGATAAAGCAACTGTTGGTTGCTTCTTGGAATTCCATGACACTAGCTTCGAACCTACAAATGCTAAGTAACCAGATGTACTTTTTCTATCATCCTTAGCTCCTGCCCAATCTGCATCTAAATAGATTTTGATATTCAAATCTGAAGAGTAAGGATAGAATATACCTTCGTTGATTGTACCTTTGAGATACTTAAGTACTCTCTTAGCCGCATCCATGTGTGGTCTTCTCGGTGAGTGCATGAACTGACTAAGCATTCCCCCACTATATGAGATGTCTGCCCTTGTATGGGTAGCATATATCAAGCTACCTACCAAGCTTTGATACTCTTTAATGTCTTCAATTTTCTCACCTTCATAAACACTAAGTTTATGATTCATCTCCAAAGGTGTACCTGCAGGTTTAGTGTTCTCCATTTTGAACTTGAGAAGAAGATCGTGAATGTATCTTCTTTGAGTCAAATACATTCCTTCATCTGTATATATCACCTGCATACCTAGGAAATATGTGATCTTACCTAGGTCACTGATTTTGAACTCCTCTTGCATGTGTCTCTTGATCCTTTGAATGCCATTTAGATCATCACCTGTCACAATAATATCATCTACATACACACATAGATAGATAACCTCATTGTGATCCCTTTTGATGAATATAGAAGGATCTGAGCTGCTAGCTTTGAACCCTTGATCTCGAAGATATGTAACCAACCTATAATTCCAAGCTCTAGGAGCTTGTTTCAATCCATACAATGCTTTCTTAAGTTTGCAAACATAAGATGGATGATTAGGGTTTTCAAAACCTGGTGGTTGTGACATGTATACCTCTTCACTTATCCAACCATTTAAGAATGCATTTTTCACATCAAGTTGGAGGAGTCTCCAATTCCTTGCAACAGCTATGCTTATCAATGTCCTGATTGTAGTCATCTTTGCAACTGGTGAGAATGTTTCCTCATAGTCTATACCATGAGTTTGTGAGCATCCTTTGGCAACTAATCTTGCCTTGTACCTGCAAACTGATCCATCTGAATTTCTTTTAACTTTATATACCCATCTGCAACCAATTACCTTTTGATTCGACGACATTGGAACTAAATCCCAAGTGTTCATCTCCTTCAATGCATCTATCTCTTCGTTCATGGCCTTTTCCCAATTAGGGTTTCCCTTTGCCTCTTCATAGGTTGAGGGTTCCTTTGAAATAGAGTCTTTTGCCAAGTATATTGAATGCTTCGTAACAAATGTGGAATCATATCCATACCTTTCTGGTTGTTTCTTCTCTCTTGCTGATCTTCTCTTCTGGTTGGAGCATTCTCCAACCTCTTGCATCTTTGCTTTGCCTCTTGACTTCCATAGCTTGTAATCCTTTTCACTTTCATCTTGGTCATCGTCTGTATCACTTCTTGGATCCTGGACCTGTGTATCATGCTTCCTTCCTAATTGATGAGAGTCAGAATCAAGATCATATGGTAGTGTTACCTTTTGTTTGTCTTCATCATACCAAGACCTGTGTTCTTCAAACACAACATCTCTACTTGTAGTGAATTGCTTGTTTGAAGGATTGAAGAACCTGTAACCCATATGAGTTGAATCATACCAATAAAGATTGCCTTTGTTGCCCTGTCATCTAGCTTACCTCTTATTTGTGATGGTACATGAACATAAGCTAAACAACCAAAAACCTTGCAATGTCCAAGACTAGGTTTTCTTCCATGCCATGCTTCATAAGGAGTCATACCTTGAAGTGATTTGGATGGTAGTCTATTGACAAGGTACACAACAGTTGAAATAGCTTCTGCCCATAGATAATGTGGCAACTTCTTCTCTTCAAGCATTGTTCAGGCTGATCCAACGAGTGTCTTGTTTCTCCTCTCTGCAATTCCATTTATTTGAGGAGAGTACCTGGTAGTCACTTCCCTTTTGATACCTTTGTCCTGCAAGAACTCATCAAACTCTTTGGAGAAGTATTCTCCCCCTCCATCAGATATGAGCTTCTTTAGTGATCTACCTGTATGATTCTCCACATGTGCAAGATACTTCTTGAAGCAATCAAACACTTCATTCTTACTTTTGATAAAGTATAGAACAATCCATCTACTATGGTCGTCAATAAATGAGACATAATACCTTGATCCTGCCAATGAAGGTTCTTAACTTGGTCCCCATACATCTGTATGTACTAAGTCCAATAAGTTGTTGTGGATGTAGCCTTTGTGGTTGAATGGTTGTCTTTGTGCCTTCCCAATCTGACATGCATCACACCTGTTGATCATGTGTTGCTTTGATATGTTCGGCAGTCCTAGAACACTTTGATCCCTGCATATATCCTTCAAGGTTCTTTCATTCACATGAGCAAGTCTCTTATGCCACACTTCAAGCTCACTTAGGGTTTGAGACCCAAAGTTGAATAGAGCTATGTTCCCGGTTTCTCCTACTTCAAAAGTAAAGAGCCTACCATGCTTCTCACCTCGGGCTATCTTCTGGAAGCCTTGACATGCATCTTCCACAAAAGCTCCATGTTGGGTGAACCTAACTTGCAAGCCTTTTTCAACTATTTGGCCTACACTTATTAGGTTTTTAGTGATAGTGGGTACATAGAGAACCTTAGTTAGAATGTTTGTCCTGCCATTGGAAGCTTTGACATTACCAATCTTCTCCACATTGTGCTTTGTGTCATCCCCTATTTGCACTTCATGTCTATGCTTTGGACTTTCCAAATCAGATAGAAGAGCAATGTTGCCTGCAACATGATTCGAACATCCTGAATCTATGTAGAACAAATGATCATCTTCTTTACCTTCTTTGTGGCTTATATTCATGAGAAGCAATGAGTCTTCATGTGGTTGATCTTCTAAATAATTGTTGTAGTCTCTTCTATTATAGCTTCTATTGTTATTGTTGAAGTTGTGTCCACCTCTGCCTCTATTGCTGCCATATCCACCTCTTCCAGTTCCTTTCTGGGTCTTCCCATTGAACCAGCAATTCTGAGTGGTGTGGTTGGTCTTATCGCATATGGCACAAGGTTGAACATTCTGACCTTTGTCTTTGTCTTGCTTTGGTCCTTTCTTCTTCCCTTTCCACTTGCTCTTGCTTGCAAAGTTGGCTTGGGAAGTCTCTTCTTCATCTTCTTCCTTCTTCTTGCCTTTCTGCTTCTTATCCTTCTTATCTGCATATAGAGCACTAGTTGAATTACCATGATAAGAGTTACCTTCCTTTATGCTATTGTTGGCTTCTTGATTGAAGAGTTGTCCAAGAAAGATGTTGAAGTCTGGAGTTCGCACATCCATGATGAGATCATAAGCCGTCGTGAAGGATTGCCATTGCTTATCACTTCGAATGCCGTTGAGAATTTGCCTCATGATGACCTCTTCTTCAATCAGCTCTCCAATGGATGCTAACTGATCCGCAACCTCTTTGACCTTGGTAAAAAAATCTGTGATGGTTTGTTTAGGCGTCTTCTTCATTTGGTTGAACTCGTTCCAAAGATGATTCTTTCTTGCTTTGGTACTAGCAGAAAAGAACGTCTCGAGGGCATCCCAAGTCTCTTGAGATGTCTTGCATCCTCTAATATGTGGTAATAGAAAGTCAGAGATAGAGTTTAGTATGTACGACCTTGCTTGAGCATCCCTTGCGCACCAAAGTGTGAGCTTATGTGTCTCCTCTTGTGTAGGTCCTCCTTTGGATCTTGGAATAGGCATAACTTCATCACCTGCTACAATTCCATAAAGATTTCTACCTTGCAAATAGGCCTCCATCCTAATTTGCCAAGCCCCGTAGTTGTGTCGATCAAGCTTCTCGATCATTGAGGGAAAGCCGTCACCCATCTTGATCTAGCTCTGATACCACTGAAAGAACTTGGAGAAGCTTGTAGAAGGTAGAAAAGTGCGTTTCAAAGTGACGAAGTTTGGTCAAGCCAACCGGCACAAGACCAGCCCTTGAGCTTATGGAGACTCAAATAGACCTTATAGGCATGTGATAAGTGCAAAGAAATGCACTATATACTTTGGAGCATCAAGGAGAATGAGTCGATACAAAACAAATAGGTTCACGGGTCGACTAGCTCAAAAAACTTACTATCTATGGAAGAGACAATGAACTTCAAATGCCCATAGCGACCAACATGATTACAATTAGAAAACATCCTTTTATGGGAGTGATACACATAGGGTTGAGTGTATGGAATGCAGAAAATATAAGGAATAAGCAAAATATGCTATAGGAATGAATGCGACATTCACCGGTGGTACTTCCTATTTTTCAGGAATACGTAGAGATTGACCCCGAGACAAAAAAACTCAGATTTCTCCCAATCTATTGAACCAAATGCTATGAAAATTAATAGACATAAACTAGACACTTATAAATTTCCAGTGAGTCATCTTGCACTCAATTTGGAGCTCTGGAGAGAGAGGAACAGCCTCTGCAAGGTTACTATTGGTGAAAAAGATGATGCAGAGAATTGAAGGAGCAAGACTATGATGGTCACAAGTGTATGTATATTGCTTCCATGTAATGTACAAGTGATTTCAAGTCCTTATATAGCCTCTAGGAGTGTTACATGACTTTTACAAGTTGAATTTGAATTCAAATGAAGGTGGGAATGGTTGTTGGAGGGAATCAATTCACTTTCCTACAATCTAGGAAAAGTGAAGATCTACTTTGATCTACTTTTAGGTGATTGATTGCTTGATTGAATGCAACTTCAACCACCACAAATTCGTGGGATTTGGGCTCTATATTTCTATCTTTATATGTGTAAAGCTCAAGGCTTTTACAACGGTAAATGAACCATAAAAAATCTCTCAAAAAAATACAATAAATGAGCATAAGAAAAAGAACTCTCCAACAGATATGCTTTCGATGTGATAGCCTTTGATGTAGATCAAATCCACCTCAAGCATGTGAAGGTACTACTTCTCAAGCTAACTATGCAGGGAGAGGTAGGAACTCAAGAGGTAGGGGCAGAGGAGGTAAGCAAGGTAGGGGGAGACCTTTCAACTCTTCCCCATATAATATTTGTGGTTTATCAAATCACACCACAGATGAGTGTTACAAGAACAAGAATCAGAGAGGTAGAGGTTTCCAAAGAGGTGGCTATACACAATCAAGAGGGAGGTTCAACCATCATCAAGGTACAATAACAACTACAACAAAAATTACAATAACAACTACCAAGGAGGCTACAAGTCAAGGAAAGATTACAACAATTACACAGAGGATCAAGAGGATTCCCTTCTTATTATGAATATGACTTCAAAGCAAGGTATGAATGATGACCATATCTTCTATATTGACTCAGGATGTTCAAATCATGTGGCATGCAATGTAGCTCTTCTCTCTGACCTTGAGGAACCTAAGGGAAAGCACCACGTACAAACAAGTGATGACACCAAGCATTTAGTGGCCAAGGTAGGAAATGTTAAAACCTTTGATGGAAATAGAAATCTATGGAGCGGGGTTCTATATGTACCTACAATCACCAAGAATTTGATTAGTGTTGGACAGATTGTGGAAAAGGGTTTGTAGGTTAGGTTCAACAAATATGGAGCATTTGTGGAGGATCCCCAACATGGGTTCAAAAGAATTTCCAAAGGAGAAAAGACAGGTAGGTTATTTACATTTGAACTTGAAGATACAAAGAATATTGCACTTTATAACTACAAAGATCAAATATTGTCAGAGCTTGAGATTTGGCATAAAAGATTAGGGCATATTGGTGAGAGAACCTTAAAGCAAATCACACAGGTTACCCTTCTCAAAGAAAGGTTACATGCATGAGGATTACTTGGAGCTTGTCCATACAGATGTATGGGGACCAAGTAAGGACCCTTGAATTTCTGGCTCAAGGTTCTATGTGTATTTCATTGATGATTTTAGTAGATGGACTATCTTATATTTTATGAAGCACAAAGATGAAGTGTTCAGTTGCTTTAAGAAGTATCTTGCACTTGTGGAAAACCAAACAGGAAGAAGTCTAAAGAGACTAAGGTCAGATGGAGGAGGTGAGTACTTCTCAAATGAATTTGATGCATTCTTGCAGGATAGAGGAATCAAAAGGGAAATTACAACAAGGTATACCCCTGAGCAAAATGGGGTGGCAGAGAGAAGAAATAGGTTGATTGTTGAAACAACTAGGTCAATGCTAAATGAAAAAAGGTTACCTAATTATTTGTGGGCAGAGAGTGTATCTACTGCCACCTATCTTATCAACATGTCTCCATCCAAATCACTTGATGGGGTGACCCCATATGAAGCATGGCATGGTAGAAGGCGATCACTTGATCATTGCAGGATCTTTGGATGTGTTTCTTATTTGCATATCCCATATCAAATTAGAGGTAAGCTAGACCCTAAGGCAGAGAAGTGCATCTTCATAGGGTATGATTTAAATAAGAAAGGCTACAGGTTTTATAATCCATCCAACAAGTGATTTATGGTCAGTAGAGATGTTGTGTTTGATGAGAATGATTCTTGGTTTGAAAGCGAATATAGGAAAGTTAAGTTGCCATATGACTTGGAAGAGGAGTTTCCAAGCCTAATCAAGGAGGAGACAAAGTAGATTGAAGACATCAAATCAGATGATGAGGACATCATCAACCTAGAAGAATTCAAGGCATGGAAATCAAAGGGCAAGATCAAGATGAAGAAGTTGGAGGACATACCTAAATCATCCAACCAAGAAACTAGAAGATCACAAAGGGAGAGCAAGAAGCCAATCAGATATGGATATGAAACTTCTTTAGTTACCAAGCATTCTATTTATCTTTCCAAAGATTTATCACTTGAAGAGCCATCATCATATGAAGAGGCAAAGAGTCAGGTAGAATGGAAGGAAGCTATGGATGAAGAAATTGAAGCACTCAAGGAGAATGATACTTGGAAGCTAGTGCCAAAGAAGGAGTCTATGAAGTTAATTGGTTCTAGATGGATTTACAAAATCAAGAGAAACTCAAATGGATCAATTAATAGGTATAAAGCTAGACTTGTGGCTAAGGGTTTTGCACAAACCCAAGGAGTTGATTATGAAGAGACTTTCTCACCTGTGGCCAAAATGCCCCCATCAGAGTATTGGTAAGTGTGGCTGCATTAAGGAATTGGAATATGTACCAATTGGATGTGAAAAATGCTTTTCTTAATGGCTTGATTTCAGAGGAGGTTTACATGGATCAACCTCTTGGTTATGATGACCCAAGCAAGGTAAATTATGTGTGCAAAATAAACAAAGCTCTTTATGGATTGAAGCAGGCACCTAGGACATGGAATCATAGGTTGACTACATACCTTCAAGATCAAGGATTCATCATGAGCAAAGTGGATAATTCTCTCTTTGTCAAGACAAGTAATTTAGAGGTGATATACCTATGTGTGTATGTTGATGATATCATACTTATAGGCAGTGATGCCAATGGCATTAAGCAGATCAAGAACCAAATCATGCAAGATTTCAAAATCAGTGATCTAGGGTCACTGAAGTATTTTCTTGGACTTCGGCTAGTCTATACAAATTCTCGAGTTTATATTACTCAAAGAAAGTATGTGCAGGACATGTTGAAGAAGTTTCAATTGGAGAATGCCAAGATAGCAAGCACTCCTATGGAGGTAAATAAAAAATTAAGTGCTCATGAAGGTGATGTGCTTGAAAATATTGGAGGATATCATAGCATAGTAGGGAGCCTAAACTATGCTACATTGACAAGGATTGATATTGCTTATGGAGTAAGTGTCTTAAGTCAATTTATGCACAAACCTAGAGTACCTCACTTGGAAGCTGCCAAGAGGATCTTGAAGTACCTTAAGGGTACTCAAAATCAAGGTTTATACTTTCCTTATACTTTATATTAATATACTCGGATGCAGATTGGGCAGGTTGTAAGGATGACAGGAGGAGTACCTCAGGTTATCTCTCTTTTGCAGGTGATGAGACCATTTCATGGTCTTGTTGGAAATTTGGTAGGCCCATTACTAATACCACAGGTCCAAGGTTCAATAGGTCCAGCATATACAACATAGAATCTAGCAATCTTCCAATATTGACAAAACATGAACATACCACACTTAATCATAGAAATGATGAGACAAAGATAGAGAAAGATTAGACAACATGTGTAAAGTGTTACGTAAGCCACTGCTTATAGTATCATATATACAAATGTCAATTTACAATGTGGGAGTCAAAATTCTCAACCACTCAATGTGAACAGAAATAGATGGATGAGTGATCGTACAAATGTAATAAACATATTCAGATGTATGGACAGAAATCTGAACATATATGAGATGTGTGACCTAATAGGTTGTAGAAGAGTGAATATGAGTGATAGAAAGAGGAAGGATCAGTCTAAAACGGATAATCAACAAACCCTCATCTAAACTTAGGCTATGGAAGACCCTAAGTCAGACACGTGTGTGAAAAGATCACACACTTACAAAAGTAGCAAAGAATGCTAACAAGTTTGCTGTAAAAAATCCTCAAACTCATATGAATATACCTTCTCAAACACCTCATCCAAATATGCATAAAGCATACATGTACTGATTCTCTTATACCTATGCTGAATAGGACTCCTCCTGATATGGATTCCACTGACTCCATAAACTCCAAGTAGTACCTGTGTGCATAAAGAGATTATGTACCTGAATTCTTAACATAAGATGCAAATCTTATGTTAACCACCATCCAATGTCTTTGAAGTACACCGAAATCTTCATGTAGACGACAAACTTCAAATACATCATGTGAATGGCCGATCCACACCACCAAGCTGCTAATAGCCTCTCCATAAGTAAGAGTGTGAGCACACTCTTCTTCTCCAAGAAGAACTCCATAGCCGCTCCTCAACATGCTTCAACATAGCACCATGGCTGCCCCATGTGTTAAGAAGCACTACCTCTATTGAGGTACCAAAGCTCTCCAAGGCTTGGTGTTGAAACTAGGTGAAGGATGAATAAACAATGAGCCAATGGATTCTTATATAGCTTTGATTATACCTTGAGAAGCTCCTCCAAAAGCACAATGAAAGGCTCTACGATCGCCAAAATCAATTACGATCTACGACCACAAACTATGAAAACGCAAAAGATCACGGATCGGCGCTATTCGTGAGTTTTATCCAAAGTAATGCTCTTCAAAAGTTTTCTTCACATTTAGCTGCCGCTGGCCACGGGCATTGAACCTTGCTGGCTGATATGGGAGGACAATGAACTAACCAACGCGCCCACGTGCTTTGCTATAAGAGGGAATAAGAGCAAACTCTACACATACTGGGATACCTAAAGATTTTGGAGCATTTTGGACATTGACTCCAACAATCCCCCCTTCAATGTCAAAATGGTACAAGATGAACTAGATCTACAAACTTCGTAATCTTCAAACTTGTACTCCCGAATTGTCCTTCAAATCTTTTCTTCAAAAGTCTTCTTCAAAAATGAATTTGACTTTCCTTCAAACTTTAAAAACCTGAACTTGCTGAATATGAACCATAATACTTGAGAAAATATGCAAACTAGATATCCAATAGTGTACACATCAAGCAAACATTTGCTTGACAACAAATGTAGCAAGTACTGACTCTGAACCTGCTATCTCTTGTCTTCACAAACCTGAAAACATACAATAGGATCCACATATTTGCATTTACCTTATGAAAGCTTTCTCAACATACTTCTGCTGTGTCATATAAATACACTAAACATAATCAAGAACTGAATTCTGGAACCTGTGACTGTCAACTCACAACTTAGTGTATTATGAACACTGCTGGTTCATCTCTGACAGTACTCAAGTCAAGTCAACTCAACTCAACTTATGAGTCTCATCAATAATATCATATCTATGATGTCATCATGTCTTCATCTTTGTTCAATCTGTCAATCCTTCATACTTCTTTCCTTCAAAATCTGGTATAAACATATATGTGCACACCTCTTAAACATACCTCTCTGAAATATCAAGCTTCTCTTTTATAGAACTCTAGAACCTTCTCCTGAACAGGAACATCCTAATAGGAACTTTCCTTAGACATTCTCCTTCTTCCTTCTTCTTTCAAAGTTGGAACATAAAGAGAACCTGACAAAGGAAATATAGGAATACCTGTAGGTATGACTTTGCATTCTTTTACATATGGCTGAAAATAAGTCTTCATGTTTCATCATCCCCTTGGATGACTTAACACTAGTATCCAGAATTCTTCAAATATATCAGACTTTATGAAATCTGGAACGTCTTACTTCTTTCAATAAATTTGTTCTTTAGTGATCAATACCTGTATCTGAAACAAATAATCTCTGAACCCTTTTTATTAGCACTGCAATTGCTTATAACTTTTGCTTCCCATATTGTAGAATAAGGTTAGCTGATCCTAACATAACAAAATCTTGCTGAAAGCACTTTAGGATCCATAATCTTCCGTAACATAACAAGTATCTTATTCTATTTCTCTGCAACACAAATCTGATAGAATCTGAATCTTTGACTTACTTCTTCCAATGCTAAGAACATTACAAACAAAGGATAGACAATTGACTCATAAATACTCAAGATCTTTCATGATCATTCAAGATCATACAAGATCTATGATATTTCCAACAAAATATTTGTGTAGAATCTGCTCTCATCAAACCTTCATGACTGAATGTTTGATTTGCTACCTAAATGTCTCCAAGTGTCCATGCTTCTCACAAATTTGTAAAACTTTTCTTTAACCAAATTCTTCCCAAGAATCTGCAACTCCTACTTGAAACATAAGTGGAAAAACTTCTCACCTTGAGAACTCCAAAAGCTGCAAGTTGATACTTCATATCTTCATATTCTACCCAGGTGAAATATGATAGTACCTGCTTGACTTTCTTTTGGCTAACTCCACTTCTTAATCAAGTGGTAGGATCTGATGGAACACCTTTTTGAATACAAGCATGTATCCAAAAGTCTAGACAATCATAGAAAGTAGATTCTCCAACTGACTGGTACATCAAAAATCTAAATTTTTTGAAGTTTCTTAAAATACTGAATATGAGGTAACCTTTTCAAACAAAAAACCTCAACCCAAGTCTTCAACATCTGCTACAAAAAACTCTTTTACCTCAAGAGTTAGATAAAGAAGAAATATACTTCTCTGCAACTTGTCATATACCAAGTAGCTCTAAATTGACACTCCATGAGTTCTTTGAGGGAACATATAGCTGCCTGCTCAAAATCTTCAACTAAAACATAACTCATACACATATGAGTCATAACATATATCTGCTGCTTTTCTTTCTCTCAATGCAATTCTTCGTCAAATCTACTAAATCATGACCAAATGTAATGCAAAACAAGAAAATACTTCTTCTTTAGACTATCTTCACACAAGATGTTCTCATAGACTTGTCTTTGGATGTAGAGGATAAAGTAGGAAAATTATATGGAAAATATATGAGAAAAGGAAGTCCTAATTTTCCTTTGGAATTGTTGGACCTTCTTTTTCTGCATCTTGCTTCCACCTGATGATGATCTCAACATCTTCAAACTTCTCTTCCATACCTTTTGTTCTCTTCATCTTGAAGTAGCAAGCACTCTTAACTTCTTCAAATGAACTCTTTCTCTTCCTCTAGTGCTAAGGGTAAGAGACAAAACAAACATGGTATACAAATGGAAGTGAATATAGAAACATGTTTTACCATCATATCTTTGAATCAGAATTCTGCTTCAAATGTCTGAAATGACTAAATTCACCAACCTTTTGTCTAAATGATGAATCACCTTTCTAGAGTTACCTTCTCTAGAAACAAAATGTGAGCAAAAAACTTCCAACCATCTTACAACTCAAGATTGGATGAAAGCAAAACTCATCCCATCTATAAATTTGTCTTCTTGCATGAAAAAGATCTCTCAAAACTCTCTAGAAAAACCTCTAGATACTTGTTTTGATGTAACTAATGCTTTAACTTTCAAATAATGAAAGTGTATAAAAGCATTCCTTGAATCCTTCAAATCTCTTAATAACTGCTCTTCTAAGATATGACCTGCAAATGATAATATGATAGTAGAAACTGATACCTATGATTTGATGTCGATCTGATTCTTTCATCTTCTCTATTCGGCTGCTAACAGATCATCAACGTCATACTCCACACTGATGAATACACATGTGACTGAATTGTCTAATTCTCAAATCTCTACTCATCTACATTAAGTGTGTATGTCAAATGTTAGAAGATGCTCTTAAATTATATGTTGTAAACCTGGAAGTTTGGAAACCTAGGAATCTGAATGAGCCTTAATGATCTGATGCCAAAGCCCTAAAGCTCTGATACCAAAACCTTAGAGCTCTGATACCAAAACCCTAAAGCTCTGATACCAAATGTTGGAAATTTAGTAGGCCCATTACTAATACTACAGGTCCAAGGTTCCATAGGTTCAACATATACAACATAGAATCTAGCAATCTTCCAATATTGACAAAACATTAACATACCACACTTCATCATACAAAAGATGAGACAAAGATAGAGAAAAATTAGACATGTGTAAAGTGTTACATAAGCCACTGCTTACTCACACTATCATATATACAAATGTCAATTTACAATGTGGGAGTCAAAATTCTCAACCACTCTATGTGAACAGAAATAAATGGATGAGTGATTGTACAAATGTAATAAACATATTTAGATGTATGGACAGAAATTTGAACATATATGAGATGTGTGACCTAATAGGTTGTAGAAGAGTGAATATGAGTTACAGAACGAGGAAGGATCGGTCTAAAATTGATAATCAACAAACCCTCATCTAAACTTAGGCTATGGAAGACCCTAAGTTAGACATGTGTGTGAAAAGATCACATACTTACAAAAGTAGCAAAGAATGCTAACAAGTTTGCTGTCAGAAATCCTCAAACTCATATGAATATACCTTCTCAAACACCTCATCCAAATATGCATAAAGCATACATGTACTGATTCTCTTGTACCTATGCCGAATAGGAGTCCTCCTGATATGGATGCCACTGCCTCCATAAACTCCAAGTAGTACCTGTGTGCATAAAGAGAATATGTACCTGAATTCTTAACATAAGATGCAAATCTTATGTTAGCCACCATCCAATGTCTTTGAAGTACACCAAAATCTTCATGTAGAAGACAATCTTCAAACACATCATGTGAATGGCCGATCCACACCAACAAGATGCTAATAGCCTCTCCATAAGCAAGAGTGTGAGCAAACTCTTCTTCTCCAAGAAAAACTCCACAGCCGCTCCTCAACATGCTTCAACTTAGCACCATGGCTGCCCCATGTGTTAAGAAGCACTACCTCTATTGAGGTACCAAAGCTCTCCAAAGCTTGGTGTTGAAACTAGGTGAAGGATGAATAAACAATGAGCCAATGGCTTCTTATATAGCTTTGATTATACCTTGAAAATCTCCTCCAAAAGCACAATCAAAAGCTCTACAATCGCCCCAATCAATTACGATCTACGAAGACAAACTATGAAAACGCAAAAGATCACGGATCAATGCTGTTCGTGAGTTTCATCCAAAACAATGCTCTTCAAAAGTTTTCTCCGCATTTTGCTGCTGCTGCCCGAGGGTCTTGAACCCTGGTGGCTGATATGGGAGGACAATGAACTAACCAACGCGCCCACACGCTTTGCTGTTAGAGGGAATAAGAGCTAACTCTACACATACTGGGATACCTGAAGATTTTGGAGCATTTTGGACATTGACTCCAACACGTCTTATCAAGCATATAGAGGTCCATTATCATTATGTGAGAGAAAATCTATCAAGCAAAGAGATTCAATTGGCATATGTATCAACTAATATGCAATGTGCAGACTTATTGACCAAAGCACTTGATGGTACTAAACTCTATAGGTTTAAAGCTATGATTGGATTGTAGGACATTTACGCGGATTGATGAAGAAGACCAAGCCAAGATGTTTGGCTTGAGGGGGAGCTGTTGGTGCAAATGCCAAGCCTTCACACTTGGCTAGGCATGTGCAACGCCTTGAAGATCCACATGAACCATTGCTTATGGTTTTTTACGATTAATCTTTGTAAAAGTCATTTAAAATTGGAAGAATCTTGTAAAGCCTACAAACTCCTGGAGTTTGGAAGAGATAAAGCTATGAATCATTTTGGTGGAATACCTCCTAACTTAGAGGAGAACTTTTAGGCAAAGCCAAGTTTGAATTTGAATTCAAACTTTGAGGCAAAGCATCTATAAAATGGATCGTAATCTCGTGGCCATGTGTGCTCCCATTACTGAGCTTAGAGTTCATTATTTGATATAGCTGAGAGGCATACACTATAGCCTACTTCTATCACCATAATTGGGCATTATATTCATGCCAATGAGCATGTACAACATTGTTACATAATACATTACATTTATGATTACATCTACATTCATCTCTGTCATTGTCACTCAGAATAGTGAACTTGTCTTGCTCATATCTCAGTGATCTCTCCACCAGTCTCAATGTTCTATAGCTCATTGGAACAAGCTCAAAGTCTGGTACAAGTTATCAAAGTTTGAAGAGTTTTCATCAGCCAATTGGGAGAAAATTGTCTTGAAGTGGGCACTGGTCATTTTGTGCAGAGTTCCTAAAAAGTCGGGGGTAACCTGTCACTTGATAGAAAGGGCATGTTACCATGCCATAACATTGTTACCTAAAGGCAAGTGTGTATATAACGCCATGAGGTGGGAAAAATTTCGACAGCATTTCCCTAGGAAATGGAATCCCAAAAAATTTTAACCATAAACTCAATGGCACAAAGGCCATCCAACAACATAGGGCTTGACATGCCCATGGCATGCACTCCATAAACTCATACATGGACTCCATAACCTGCAAAAACATAAAAACAAATTCTAGCAACAATTTCTTTGTTCCATAACCATGTAGTTCATGCAATCATCTTTCCTGCAAACAATCAAAAAGTGTACTTCTTGCATGTTGATCCATACTTTTAGAACTGAAACAATGATCAGCTTGGATATATGCACTCCAATCCATGCATGTGCATACAGAACATGCCATAGCATAAAGTAAGATGCCTGCAATAATAAAGCATACGTCCCAGAATGATTTGATATTTGAATTGCATGCATCCAATCGTTCTCGATGATTTTCTTTGCATCTTCCTCCTCAGGTCCTAATATAAACTTTGAAGTTTCTAAAAACATCGGATCATTTCCCAAAACATAAAGCATGGTCATATGATTACCAAAATAATGCAAATTTACCCAAAAAATGCATTTGTAATCCTTCTTTAGACCTACAAAAAGCTTTTTAAGACCTGCAAATAATCATAAAATGAAATATATATCATAGTGTCTCAAAGTCAAATTACTTCAATCGCCTTCCCAGTTTGTAAAATATGGCTCCCGGAAGGTAGTTGCCAAAAACTGTTCAGACTTTGCAGACCTGTACAGACCTATAAAAATACATATTTTCCAAAATTTCTTTTCGTACACTAGACGTAGATCTTGTGCTCTTCGAAATGAGCCATAACATCCAATTTGGAGTTTTCTAGCCCAAGATATGGCCTTTCCAAGCGAGACATGTCAAACTAGTGGACTGTTGGAGGGGGCTGGAAAAACTGTGAAAATGTGATTTTTGGGGTGTTCAAAAGCATTCTTCCATCACTCAAATCCTAAAATTCTCTCCACAATCTCAGAGAGAAATATATGAAGATTCTTGGGCCTATTTTCACCTCACCAAATCCTCCCTTCGTGCATGCTAATTCTCTCCCCAAGAAAGGCCTGAATCAAGATTTTTACTTTTATGCAAAAACTTAAATTGGAGCTTTTAGCAAGCTTCTAATCCACTCCTAATGTGGATTTCTCTTGGTTTTTCTCTTCTCCATGGTAATTCATACACCATACCTCATGTATGTATGCAATAATCCATGGGAAGCCTCTTAAATGGTCTTTTTTCTTACTCCCAAAAGTGGAGTTTGATAAAAATTAACATCTGAAAGTTTTTCAAAAAGTGTGGAAAGGGGGTCTTTGAGGATACAAAATTCCTCCTTAACTTATCATTTTAATGAGTCTAATGATTCCATTATAAATTCCATATGCCAAATTCTCAGTATATATACTTTTTCCCATCCATCCGTAGGTAGTGCACCTCTTTTTCCCTCTTTCAAAATGGGAATTTCTTAGATTCAGGTGCTGAAATTGTTTCTCAATAGTGATGGAAAGGGGTTTTGTGGAGCTTCAAACTCCCATCTTACTGAGATATATTTTGGATTTCTTAATCTTATATGGAAGTCAATACACTAGACTATATGTACGCATGGTTTTTCCTACCATAATGAGAAAATCCTCCTTCATTTTCCTTTCCCAAAATGGCTACTAGTTAATATAAGCCCTGAAATGTATATAAAAATCATGAAAGTAAGCTATTTTGGAGGTGCTTACAGCTTATGATTTCTTGAAATGTAAGGAAATGCTTGAATCTAGATGGGAGTACATATGTCATACTCCCCATACATGTGATTTCTCTCAAAGGTTTGACTCTCAAATGCTTCACAAGAGCTACGGATTTCTCCCTCCTCTTCTTCGTCCGAATCAGAGGCTCTAGACCTATGACTTAGGTAACTCATGAGGCTTATTATTGCCTTCACACAACTTATCTAATAAGTAGTGCAATGGAAATCCTCCATGCTTTGCATGGTCTTTACACATAACCATCTACCTTCTTTCTTTTCCTCTTTGAAATTTCCTTAGTGCCATTTCTTCTTACTCATGCTTCATAATTATGAAACTAAGCGATGCTTCTCATATGACATGATGTAGGCTGATCCTCCAACCACCATCTATAGCTACCCAAAAAGTCTAGAAGAAGGGAGAGAAGAGAAGCTATGTCTCCTCCTCCTATGACTCAAAGGCGGCAGCCATAGATGCTAGATATAATATATATCGTGAAGAAATACCTTCAACATATGAGCTTGGCCTAGTTGATAGAGTATGTGCCTACTATGGCAGCCATGAGGGTTCGTTTCCTCTCTCTTGCACTCATGTAAGCAGCCGGAACTTCAGGCTCTGATACCAGTATTAGATTGCGAGCTTCGTTTTGCTACCGTCTATAGTCGCGAGCTAGAATCCACACACAGAGATGTATATCTTGGAACCACCCAACCGTCGAGCTCCTATCCTAAGCTAGTCTCACATAAGGAAAACTTCTTACTCTTCTACCACTATATGATGTATAATCCCACGTCATGCCATGTGCCATCCTTCTCAAAGAAGATTCACACCCAATAGAAGTATCATGTGACAATTACAACTATCATGATGTCACGAAGCTTCGATTCCCTAGAATTTACCTCTGGCATCCACTTCAATCTACCTCTCTCAATAGCTCCCATGCCAAAATCTGAGAGAGAGAGAGGGGGAGAGAGAGAGAGGGAGAGAGAGAGAGAGAAGTGAAGTTTTTCTCTGATTTTCTGATAACACCATCTCTAATCCATCAACTATCTATCTGTGCATGACTCCAATTGCTCAATCCTTCATGCACACTCCTCTGCTAGGTTTATGTGCCATTCTATATCTTAGAAAGAGTGAGAGAGAAAGAGCAAAGTAGATCCACTATGTGAACCTAGAGCCCTATGCACCACCTATTAGACTCTCTGTAGATCTGCGTTCCACTAATTCTCTAACAGACTGAGAGGAAGAGATAGGATGTGATGTTTTCCACATTGGTCCCTACATGACAATGTTGGTCCTCACATGACACTGATAGATGACTAATTTCTAGAGCTCTGGTAGTAATGCGCTTACCGGCTTGGTGGAGAAATCATGTATGATGTCAGTTAGTCTCTTGAAACTAGGAATTTTAATCTATTATGCCCAACCACTTGGCATCTTTGCTAGATTTTTAGTAGAGAAAGAATCCAAATCATGTGGATTGATTTCCATTTTCGTTTGCACCCAGAGTGATATCATCTCTTATATCACTAAGGGGAACTATCTTTTAGTAGTGTACTTCGTCCCATTAATCCATTGGAGGTATTCACAATTTTACACTTCTTAAAAGCACATCGATTCTGAATTTTTGGGGACATGTAAAAATTTGGTTTACACATCATTTTCCTATCAAAGTCTTCTCTCATACATGATTGGGCCTACAATTTGTGAATGAATCAATATCGAAACATTAATTTTCCTTCCTACTAGGGCTATCTTTCAAAAGAGGTTCTCTTGTAAACTCCAAACATCTTTGCTTTTACTATAATCTTCACTCAAAGAACTTGTATCCAAGGTCTTCCAAGGGTAATAACTCTCAAATTTGGCATATTAAAGGGCCTAAACCTTTATTTCCAAGGAGTAGCACATTTCTACTTGTGAATACTTTTTGACACTAAGTGTCAAACATTGTACACTAAAAATATAAGAAGAAGATAGTGTTTGTGTGTGCATTCATGGGTCGGAGGCTAGTGTAAGCCCACCCACAAGCTTCTTTGAGTCTCAAGCCTATTCTAAGGCTCAAATGGTGTGTAGCAGGCTACTTAAGACCTCTTTCACATCGACTCACCTCATTTCTCCGAAGTGTCTAATCTGTAGGGCTATTTCAACCCCCCCCCCCGCAAGGATTTCTAGTGTGGTGCCAAGGCTTTCAATTTCTTTCCAAAGTTTGCAACAAGTGTCTTTGAAAGTGGTTTTAAACACTTGAGACTTACTCTTGCAAAGCACAAACTCACTTCTTTACGAGTTCAAGATCACTCAAACTTTGTAATGTCAAAGAGTGAAACTCGCATCTCATCTATGGCCAATTTTGTACCTTCCTTCACACCCATATTCATGCCCAAGAATGAAAGATTAAATGGGAAAACTATAACCTTTGGAAAGATATAATGAGAGCATATCTGTAGACCAATCTCCTTCACGATGTAGTAGATGGGTCCAAACCTAAACCCAATAAGGCCAACAACCTAGAATCTTCGCATATCTGGAATGTTAAAGATAAAAGGTTATTAGGCCAACTTCTACTAGCGTGTGATGAACTGACCAAAGGGCACATCTTGACATGTAAAACATCCAAAGAAGCTTGGGACACTTTAATGGCCTGATACAAAGATAAAACACCCTCGGGGATCTATGCTTTAGAAGCAGAATTCCATAATCTAGCTATTTGGGTCCGCAAGATACAATCACAAAAGTCATAGCTCAATTTGAAGACTATCAGTGCAAGTTAAAGTGAAGATATGGCCATCAGGCTTCCTAACAAAGTACCTAGGTCGTATGAGTCTTTTGTAATGGCCTTGTACAATCAAGGGCAAGTTCTAACTTGGGAAGAATTCCGTCGTCTTTTGCTCCTTCATGACTCATTTGCTAAGTCGACCTCCTCCCAAGAGACTGCAATGAAGGCCAAAGGAAATTTTAACAAAGGAAAAAATATTAGTCATCATATGAGCAATGGACCCAAGCCAAGATCAACTACTTCCTCCAAGAAGTATAGTTGTAACTTCTATGGAAAAACGGGTCATTTAGAGAAATTTTGCTATAAGAAGAAACAGATCTTGAAGGCTTCTAGTTCTAGGCACTCATCCAAACCTTCGCAACATAGGTCACATTGCTCTAGAAAAGACCTCTTTATCTCTATCGAGGCAAATGCTCTAGTTACATTCCCTCATGAATGGATCTTTGACAGTGGAGCAACCTCGCACATGTGTAAAGATAAAGATTCTTAATAGCTGGATGTCAAAAGTGCATTCCTCAATGGAGATCTTCAAGAAGAAGTATATGTTGAACAACCTTAAGAATTCAAGATCCCAGGAAAGGAAGAACAAGTATACAAACTTCACAAAGAACTTTATGGACTCGAGCAAGCTCCCAAGGTGTGGTATGAAAAGATTCTCAAGTTCTTCAAAGACAAAGGATTTCACAGAAGTAGTGTTGATGCAAACTTATACATCTATCAGAATGAGTCCTTAGTGGACATCATCATCCTCTATGTAGATGATTTGATCTTGACAGGCTCAGATGAAGAATACATCTAATTCATCACCACACAACTTCACCTTGAGTACTCTATGATAGGGACCACTTCACTACTTCTTGGGGATGGAAGTTTGGCAAACAAAAGAAGGCATATTCGTATCACAAAAGAAGTACTGCTCTGATCTTCTTTCCATATATAACATGGACCAGTGTCACTCAGTATCTACACCACTTGATCCAAACATCAAGATCACACTGGAAGATCATCACTTGTAGATGTGCATACCTATAGATAGCTTGTTGGCTCTCTACTTTACCTAGCCAACACTAGACTAGATATTGCATATGCAATTGTTATACTCAGTCAGTTTGCACATTAGCCTCGTCAAACCCATTGGGATGTTGATCAGAGACTACTTCCATACCTTGCACTCACCCAACATCATGGTCTTTCATATAGAGGGGGCATCGACCTCGTCAGATATTCACACTCAAATTGGGCTGGTGATCCTGATTCACAATAGTCTACTTCTCGGTACATATTCTTGCTTGGCTCAAGATCTATCTCTTGGGCAAGTAAGAAGCAGCCTACCGTTGATCTATCATCCACTTAGGCCAAGTACCGAGCATCCAGTTTCGCAACATGTGAGGCCATCTGGCTTCATTGATTATTATCTGATATTGGTGTTTTGCAGGTTACTCCGACATGCATTCGCACGAACAGTCAGTCAGCCTTGGTCACCAAGAACCCAGTGTTGCACGCTCAGATGGAGCACATTGAGATCCATTATCAATTCATCTGTGAGAAGCTTGTATCTCAAGAGATTTCTTTGGAGCAGTGTACCTCTCAAGAGAACCTAGCAGACATGTTCACAAAGGCTCTACCTCTAGTTCCACTCCAAAACTTGGTGGAGCTCTGCAGCATTCAACCACTCCAAAATGGAGCTACAGAGGGGGTCTTGATGACATGATTGCTCCTACATCATCTACATTTTGTATCCACATGAGTGCATCTCCATTTTGTATCTAAGAGGCACACTATTTCCAATTTATTTCCATTTTATATTGTATTCCTTTGTATTTGGGTACCATGCCATTGTCTTCTACCATTGTATTCATTCTCCTTTGAAGGGAAGTATCCCACATGAAATGTACTTTGGAGAGCCCCTCCCAAATCTATATAAGGACGGCTTCTCCCCCCATTTGAACTTGGTTAGAAGCTTGAGGAGCCTACTCCATGCTCTTGGAAAGCTCATTTCTAATCCACATTAGTTTACCCATTTCATGGTCTGCGCATTTTGAGTCTCACACACTCTTTCTATTTGTGAGTACACTCTTGTTTTCATTTTGCTTCCATGTGTGAACTCACATGCGAAATAGCCCATGAGCATGCAAGAGAAAGAATTTACTCTCTTCTACTGTAGCAAGTTGGGTAGAGGTCTATCAACGTAATGGTCTTATTATGCAATGAATAATATATTTAAAGGGTGCTCATCATCACAAGTAGATGATAATGAACATAACATCACCGCAGGATAAACACAAGGAGTGCTCATAGTCAGTTTAAAGGTTCAAATGTGCACAAATGGCATCAAAACATGATCAAGATGTTTGTAAACACTTCCAAAGACTTGAGACACACAAAAAATCCACAAAAAGATTACAAAAATGGAAGAACCACTAAATGCTAGCACAAAGAGGGTGGATGGGTTGGAAAATTGGATAAAGGGGTGGAAACAAGATAAAAGATAGGGTGGAAGCATGGAAAAATGTGCAAAGTCTGCCCCAAAGGGCATAAAAAAGATGGCAAAAAGGATTCTCTGAATGCGTGGAGAGCAACACCACCAAACTAAAGCACCACCACCACCAACAAGACCACCACCAAAAGAACCACCAAGACCTCCACCTAATGCTTTTTTACCATGTAGAGAGTAGAAGCATGGAAGCAAGATGAAAAGAAGAGTGTACTCACAAAATGAAAGAATGTGTGAGACTCAGAGTGAGTAGACCAAGAAATGGGTGAGCTCACATGAATTAGAAATGAGCTTTCCAAGAGCATGGAGTAGGCTCCTCAAGCTTCTAACCAAGTATAAATTGGGGGAGAGGACCTCCTTATATAGAGTTGAAGGGGGCTCTCCAAAGTACATCATATGCGGGATAATTCCCCTTAAGGAGAATGAATACAATGATAGAAGCAAATGGCAAGGTACTCAAATACAATGAGATACAATATAAAGTGGAATGAAATGAAAATAGAGCACCTCTTAGATACAAAATGGAGATGAACTCATGTGGATACAAATGGAAATGAGATAGAAGAACTAATATCATCAATAAATATTACATAGATAGTATCAACACAAGGAACTCGATATCAATCAATCACTTATCATCACCGTAAAATTATTCAAACTTGAAGAGGATCATAGTTATCAACATTGATGAAATAATGATTTTTCGCATGTTAGTGCTACAAACACAAAAATCATACCACTTAGCATCACCAAATGTTAATTATTATGTACTTGTTTCTGTATGCTAAAAACCATTGAGAATATCAATGTTTTGAAATAACAACCTACAGTTTCGATTCGAGGGATTAACATAAAATCACTTGTTATGAAATTTTGTGAATTTTGGAGCACAACCATGTTTTGAAGCTTTCTTTGGCTATACATTGCTAATATTAATGATTGCACATAACTCCAATAGTATCAGAAGAATATTTGAAAAAATAAGTCTTTTGAGGGGAAACATTGCCAAATCGAGGCCCTCCACGAACTATGGAAGATAAAATTAGTAAAACTTTTGTGTCATACATAAATAAAGAAAGAAATTTTTGCGAAAATTCTGTTGAGTATATACATGGAAGTAAGTTTTACATGAATACTTGGAATGTAGATGTTTATGTTTATAGAAATAAACTTGAAAGACAGGATATTGCATACATTATTTACAGGCTAGAATCCTACACTGTAAGGACACTTGTATGGGAAAATCTTGAAAGTTCATGTGGTTTGTGGAGTTCTATATGTGTGCATTCCTTTGTACATAGAAAAAGGCATACAGAATGGATACATGCTTCTTACAACATTTCTTTCATTTCGCTTTTTAGGATATTTTATGCATGTGCTACGAAGCTAATGTAATTGTCCTTCTTAATTCTATTTAACTTGTTGTTTTTTGTAATCAACATGCTTTTATTCATGTTTAGCAAAAACAAAAAACTTGAGAAGGTAGGATTTCTAGTATATCTCATGACAGATAGAACGTCAATCAAAAAAGCATGCAGTAAAAAATCCATTGTACATGAAATAAGAGCACATATTTACTACATGGGCAGGAAGAAAAAAGGGGAGGGGAGGGGGGGTGTAATAGAGACAAAAAGACGGATATGCTCTACACTATCTGTATACAACTTAACTTATGAGATGCTTGGCTTCAAGCATCTACTGCACAAGAGCATGTGATGAACTACTAAAAAACAAGGACTCACTACACGTTGATTTCACTACATGCAGATGCTTGGCTTCAAGCATCACAAGGACCCATTTCGCGTTGATTTCACTACATGCTTCAAACCATACAAAGCTCTCTTGATCTTACATACATATTTTGGATACCTTTTATCCTTGAAACCTTGTGGTTGCTCCATGAAAACATCACCTGAAATGTAACCATTTAGAAATGCATTCTTCACATCTAATTGACATATTTTCTAACCTTTACATGCAACAATAGCTATGAGAGTCCTTATAGTTGTCATCTTTGGCACATGACTATAAGTCTCATCATAATCTGTACCATATGTCTAAGCATACCCTTTCACAACAAGTCCAGCTTTATATCTAGGCACACTTCCATCTGCATACCTCTTTGTCTTGTAGACCCATTTGCATCCAGTGATCTTTTCACTATTTCATTTAGGAACCAAATCCCAAGTCTCATTTTCCATCAATGCATCATACTCCTCTTGCATAGGTTTCTCCCAATTTTCCTTACCTTTTGCCTCTTCATATGTAGAAGGGTCTTCCTCTGTTTTCAACATATAAGCATAATCTTTAGTGGTAAAAAATGAAGTATCATAACTATACCTTGGAGGTTGCCATTTGTGCCTTGATGATCGTCTGAGTTCTCCACTTCTTGAAGTTTCTGATTCATCACATTCTGGATCAAACCTTGGCATTTCTTCAACTTCATCTATTGCTTCATTGTTCTCTTCTTCATCAAATGTTTGAACCTTTGATTTACCTTTCTTCTGGTTCAATGTTTCTTCATCACTTGCATGAATATTAATTGTACCTGCATACCAAGTACCTTGCTCATCAAATGTAACATCCTTTGACACAAGGAATTGCTTTGTGGATGGACTCCACAAACCTATAACCCATCTGCTTATCATCATGACCAATGAACACATACTTTTCAGTTTTAGGTTCCAATTTATGCCTCAACTGAGATGGCACATAGGCATAAGCCAAACATCCAAAAAATTTGCAATGATCTAAGGTAGGTCTCTTACCCCACCATGCCTCATAAGGTGTCATACCCTGCAAAGCTTTACATGGTAGCCTACTAACCAAGTATGTAGTTGTATTTACAGCTTCAACCCACAAATAAATAGGGCAATTTTTGTCCTTCATCATTGACCTTGCAAACTCAAGAAGAGTTCTATTTCTCCTTTCTGCTACACCATTTTGTTGAAGGGAGTACGTGCAAGTAACTTTTCTTTTTATACCTGCATTAATTCCACAAGTAATCACTGAACGCATTAGAGAAATAATCTCCCCCTCCATCTCACCTTAGTCTCTTCAGGTTTTGTCCTGAAACTCATTCTCCATACTCATGGTAATGTTTAAATGTATTGAACACCTCTGATTTATCTTTGATCACATATATGGTGATCCACCTAGTAGCATCATCAACATAAATCACATAATATCTTGAACCATTCATGCTAAGGTCGTTTTATGGTACCCATGCATTTTTATGTACCAACTCAAGCTTCTCTGAATACATGAAATCATGCTTATTATATGACTGCTTATGAGCCTTACCTAATTGACATGCTTCACATCTGTATGTCATATGTTGACCTGCAACATTAGGCAATCCAAGCACTAAACCATTGTTAATCATATCCTTAATACCTCTTTCATTGAAATGTCCAAGTCTTTTGTGCCAAAGATCTAACTCAAAGATCTTATGTCCTCCATAAGTGAACAAAGCTTGAACAACATTACCTTGAATCTTCATTGTGAATAGCCTTCCTTCTTTCTTCCCTGAAACAATTTGTTTATGCCCATTGCTAGGGTCTTACACAAAAACTCCATCATTAGTGAACCTTACTTCATAACCTTTCTTTACAATTTGTCCTACACTTATCAGATTCTTTGGAATTGTAGGAACATACAGAACCTTACTCAAAAGAGTGCTTCCATCATTGGCCTTTACTTATCCAATCGAGTTCACATTGTGCTTTGTATTATCACCTGTTTGAACTACATGATTGCTCACCTTATTCTCAAAAACAGTCATCAAAGCCATGTTGCCACTCAGGTGATTACTACACCCTGAGTCTATGTAGAAAACTCTTTGATCTTCACTTTCATAATTAAGGTTGAATTCTCTTTTTGATTTGAAGCATAATTGTAGTAGGTATTGTTGTAGGATTGACTTTAAAAGCCTCTACCTGCATTTCTTCCAAAGAAACCTCTACTACCTCTACCTCTAAAATTACCTCTCTGATTTCTATTACCTCTTCCTCTTGAATTAAAATTCTGATTATATCCTCCACCATTCTGATTATTATGCCAACATTCATGAGCTAAATGATTAGTCTTACCACAAATCTAGCAAGCTTTGACACCATCTTTATTGCTTCTACCTCTTCCTCTTCCTTTGCCACATCCTCTTCCTCTTAGGAAGTTGGCTTGGCTAGTAGTGACTTCATCCCCATTCAATTGTTGCTTGCCTTTGTTAATATTCTTCTTGTCCTTTGAATACATTGCTTGAACTGTACTTTTATCAACATCACCTTTGACATCTTGCTCAAAAGTTAACATGTGTCCTAGCAATTGATTCAAATCAAGAGTGAAATGATCTAGTGACAATTCAGTGGATAGAATCAACGGCTTCCACTTTTCATCTCCTCTCAAACCTGTGAGAATTTTTCTTACCAATTTGTCCTCTTCAATATCTTCATTCACTATTGCTAATGCATCTGCAATGTCCTTCATCCTTGATACATAATCAGAAATGGATTGAGAAGCCTTCTTCTTGAATGTGGTGAACTCTACCCATAAAGATGCCTTCCTTGACTTTGTAGTGTTTTGGAAATGCTCCTCCAAACCATTCCATATATCACTTGCACTTTCAAGTCCTGTAATGTGAGGTAGCAAGTAATCATTCACTCCCATGTAAATAATGCTCCTTGCTTGAGCATGCTTCTTCATCCATGTCTTCAAATCTGAGAGCTCTTCCGTAGTTGGGACATTAGGATCTCTGAATTCTAGTTTCTCTTCTTCACCTATGATGTATCCTATCAAATCTTTGCTCATGAGATGAGCCTCCATCCTCATCTACCAAGCATGATAGTTTTCTCTATCCAATTTCTCTATCTGAGGAGAATCTCCCATCCGTTCTTCAGCTATGCAATATATTCTTCAAGCTTTGTGAATAATGAATGTACCTTTACTTCGAATGTAGTTCCTTCTGATCTTCTTGAAAGATTCAGACCTCCTTCTCCAGCTTTCACTTCAAACTTTCACCTTTTGAATCTTCAAAGATTGATTTATGTATAACTGCAACAGTCGGGGTCCTCCTTTCTTCAATTCTGATAACTCCTGCTCTGATACCACTGATGGAGAGTGTTAACCTCCAAAAGAACAAGTTATCCTTGATGTTAGAGAACCTCTATATCAAGAACAACTCAAAACCTCAATCAATTTTGGAAGAATAATGCCAAATTATTAAAATTTGAACTAACTACGAAGAAACTTAGTACCCACAAAAGTCTATTACACTTAATCCACTCACTGACTAACCAAACGTGTAAAGTTTTCAATGAAACATTGTATAAGGTATCTTCTAAAGTTTCTGCACCTTCTCCAAGTTAGACCTTTCCAAAAGATTTAGTAGATCTTGAGATTTGCATCAAACAATGTACCTACATCTGAAACTCCTTCTATGTCGACTTTAATACGTGCAACTTCTAATGCATGGTTCTCCCAAACCAAACCCTGTTTATTCAAATGTTTTTAGCCACAAGTAGCTTACCTTTCAACTTAAAGAATGAATTCTTACTTGCTGAATACTTTACACTATGGAGGGAAATCTGATCGAAACATTGACCACTAGGATTGCGCCTGTTCATTCCTTCACTTCAACACATTTACACATGTAAATGTTCCTACTCAAAATTTCTTAGCCTGATTATAATAACTCTCAAAACTTGTATAGAGGTCACTCAACTATAGAATAAGACTTGTACAAAAGAATTCCTCAGGATAAACAGAGAAGGAGCACTATGCAAAAGTTCGAGGTGCAACTTTCTTTTATTCAGAGAAATCTTACATCTGATTGATGATTCATGTTCTTCTCAGTTCCGAAAGTCTCTAGTGACTTCTTAAAAAAACTTATCTCACATCTATATCAAGTAGATATAGATGTTTATATCTCGACTAATCAAAGATAACAAAGTCTTTATGAACTAATTACAAGATTAGTATACATGTATATACAAGTGTTCATCTTCTCATCATGCACTGAACTTTAAGCCTCATATGTTGATCTTTGCTTCATTCTTTGACTTCAAATCTTTGTCCTAATCACCAATTGTTGATTGTCTTGCACCAACACAGAGGGGGTGTTGAGAATATGAGAGTGCATCTCCCTTTTGTTTCCTGAAGTCACTCTATTTTCATTACATTTCCGTGATTTTCCTTTGTATTTGGGTACCTTGCCATGTGCTTCTACCAGTTGTATTCATTCTCCTTTCAGGGGAATCATCCCACATGAGATGTATTTTGGAGAGCCCCCCCAAATATATATAAGGAGGGCCTCTCCCACATTTGTATTTGGTTAGAAGCTTGAGGAGCCTCCTCCATGCTCTTGGCAAGCTCAGTTCTAGTCCACAAGAGTTTACCCATTTCATGGTCTACTCATTTTGAGTCTCACACACTCTTTGTTTTGTGAATACACTCTTCTTTTCATTTTTCTTCCGCCCGTGTACTCTCTACAAATTCCCCTAAAGGACAATGACTACAATGATAGAAGCAAATGGCAAGGTACTCAAATACAATGAGATACAATATAAAGTGGAATGAAATGAAAATAAAGTGCCTCTTAGATACAAAATGGAGATGTACTCATGTGGATACAAATGGAAATGAGATAGAAGAACTCATATCATCAACAAATATTACATAGATAGTATCGACACAAGGAACTCGATATCAATCAATCAATTATCATCACCATAAAAACTTATAAAAAGATAAATTATTCAAACTTGAAGAGGATCATAGTTATCAGCATTGATAAAATAATGATTCGCATATTAGTGCTACAAACACAAAAGTCATACCACTTACCATCGCCAAATGTTAATTAGTATGTATTTGTTTCTATATGCTAAAAACCATTGAGAATACCAATGTTTTTAAATAACAACCTACAGTTTCAAGGGATTCACATAAAATAACTTGTTATGAAATTTTGTGAATTTTGGAGCACAACCATGTTTTGAAGCTTTCTTTGGCTATACATTGCTAATATCAATGCTTGCACATAACTCCCAGAGTATCCGAAGAGTATTTGAAAACATAAGTATTTTGAGGGGAAAGATTGCTAAATCGAGGTCCTGCACGAACTATGGAAGATAAAATCAGTAGCAATTTTGTGTCATACATAAATAAAGAAAGAAATGTTTGCAGAAATTCTGTTGAGTTTTTACATGGAAGTTAGTTTCACATGAATACTTGGAATGAAGGTGTTTATGTTTATAGAAATAAACTGGAAAGATAGGATATTGCATACATTATTTACACGTTAGAATCCTACACTGTAAGGACACTCGTATGGGAAAATCTTGAAAGTTCATGTGGTTATTTGGAGTTCTATATGTGTGCAATCCTTTGTACAGAGAAAACGGCATACAGAATGGACACATGCTTCTTACAACATTTCTTTCATTTCGCTTTTTAGGATATTTTATGCATGTGCTACGAAGCTAATGGAATCGTCCTTCTTCTTTCTATTTAACTTGTTGTTTTCTGTAATCAACATGCTTTTATTCATGTTTAGCCAAAAGAAAAAACTTGGGAAGGTAGGATCTCTAGTATCT
This sequence comes from Ceratopteris richardii, assembly GCA_020310875.1. Lineage (NCBI taxonomy): Eukaryota > Viridiplantae > Streptophyta > Polypodiopsida > Polypodiales > Pteridaceae > Ceratopteris > Ceratopteris richardii. Next base: position 51,239,975 of record CM035424.1, read on the forward strand.
CTCATGACAGATAGAATGTCAATCAAAAAAGCATGCAGTAAACAATCCATTGTACAAAAAAGACGGATATGCTCTACACTGTCTGTATACAACTTAATTTATGAGATGCTTGGCTTCAATCATCCACTGCACGAGAGCATGTGATGAATTACTAAAAAAACAAGGACCCACTACACGTTGATTTCACTACATGCAGATGCTTGGCTTCAAGCATCACAAGGACCCATTTCACGTTGATTTCACTACATGCAGATGCTTGGCTTCAATCATCCACTGCACGAGAGCATGTGATGAATTACTAAAAAACAAGGACACACTACACGTTGATTTCACTACATGCAGATGCTTGGCAGAAAGCTGCAGATAGCCTTCGTACGCATCTTTCCAGTGTGATGAAGGATTCTTCTTCCCTTCTGTTCTCAATTATTTTTACAGATGATGATAAGGATAGAGTTGCATCGAGTTGTATCAGATATACAAAAGACGGTTTTCTTATTTTCAGAACAATTATATGTCATCAAGGATGTTAAGTTTGTGGGTCGGTCCTTATGCTTCATATTTACATGCTCTATTCTTTGGGTTTTGTCACATTTTCTCATGCAGGTCCTACACACAAGGTTCTTCTAACGGTGTCTAGCATATTAATTCATAAAACAGTTTCAGCAAGCATCTCTTCATAAAACATATTAATTCATGTACACATGCGGTTCTAGCTTCATGCCAATTTTAAATTTTTTTCCTTTCCATAGTGTGCTTCATTTACATTCGCATTACATTTTCATGTCGATCTTACACTTTTATACTCATAGATTGTTGTTTACTTTTTTGGAAGCTTGGATGATATTTCTCACAATATCATAGGGCATAGGAAATTTTTCTTTTAGACACTTTCAACTTATATATTAGAGAGCTGCATATAGAAGGAAGGGATATATATATATATATATATATATATATATATATATATATATATATATATATATATCTATATATATATATATATATATATATATATATATATATATATATATATATATGTGTGTGTGTGTGTGTGTGTGTGTGTGTGATTTAAAGTTTTCAGTATGAATGTTTTTGAATCATCTTGGTAAAATAGATATCAATAAAGACTTAAGATCTTACTTTCTTTTATGGAAGCTGATTATTACTATATAAATAAAACAATAAATTTTAAATTGACATCACTAAAAATTAATAAACTCAATATTCAAAACTAAAAGAAAGCATTCCAATCATTTCAAAATTATGTTACATCACAAAAAAGTATTCTTACAAATTTTCCACTATGCATGATTTCGACTTTGTACATGGTGTCCTAAAAAATTATAACAAAATTTCTCTGGAAATATTATAATGCTTGCCTGTTCTATACCTCTTCTCTTCCCTATGAAAAGGAAATATTTTAATACTTTTTAAGTGTATGAAGATGTCTCTCATGTAGTGAGATGCATATAAAACAATCCAAACCGAGAAAAAAGATCTACAACTTTAGATATAACGTTGGAAGTAATGTTGAACATTAAAATTTTCTGTTTCAAAATATTTGGGGCAGCTATGGAATCAAGTTGTTCTCTTTCTTTTGTATATTCAAACACTTCTCAACCCTTCTCTATACCCACCATTATGAAAATGATTTCAAGAGAACAAAACTGAGTTCGATAGTGAGAAAAAAAGAAACTTTACAATAGTGTAGGCCATATACAAATATATTTTATGCTTTAATGTTTTCTCTCGAAATTTCTTTAAATGTTTTTGGGAAGAAAGAAATGGATACAAGAGAATTATAGAGAGGTACAAAGAAGGATGATTTTCCACGATGAAAACTTTGTTTTGTTTGAAGGGAGGAGAATTTCTGCAATTATTAGTAATGAAGAGGAAATTTGAAGAGCCAAGGAGGTAGGATACATGGGATTTCGTGACTTGAAACATCTCTAGCATTATGCCATAAATCTTGGAATATCAACTAAGAGATTGATGTAAGATTGAGGAAGTGAAGATGTAAGATTGATTCAATGTAAAAGTGGAATTAAATGTGTTCTAATGAATGCATTCAATCTTTTTGATGCCCACACCTTTCTAATAATGAGTGATCTTCTAAGATTTGATCCAGAACTTTAGATTAACACACTAAAAGTGGTTCTTCTCCTTCGTATAACAATTCAAACCTAAAAAGCCTTTGGGATCCGTTTAACATTTGTATAAGATAAGACTCTTAAAGGTTTACTGGTGAGGTTCATTAGGGTGAGTTCAGATAAGGTAGTACATTTTTGCTGACTCACCCTCCTGAGTCACAATTGCTTCAGTTCACACATAGTGAGAGCTCTTCTTAAAAAGCCATCTCAATTGTTCTGTTTATTGGTTAAAGAATCCACACGGCCAATCTGGATAGACTATTAAGTAGGTACACTTTTGTTTCGAGGGGGTAGTTAGTCTCAAAACATATGATGGACCTAGAACATTGAGTCTTTTTCAACAGACAATAAAATTTATCCATGTGGTAGCATAGAGTGTGCCGCCACTCTTGTTTTTTTTTTTGAGAGAACAATGAATTGTAAATACAACCTCTTAAGGTAGAGGCACCCCTCATGAAAGACTCATGGACGTGTCGAGCCACGACTTGAACTCAGGACATCTTCCTACAGCTTCAAGGCGTCAGTCACTAGGCTACACGAGCTCGGATGAACCCAACTTTAATAAAAAGAAAAATATGGTGGATGGGAAATATACGTACAATGTGTGCTAAAGTGGAATATGGACAATCGACGCCGGATATGGAACAAGGAGAGTATTTTGTACGATTGGCGCATCTCACTCTCTTTCATTTTCTCAATCTCACGAATGCTCTTGACTTTTGTTTGCTTGTAAGTTGCGCGTCAACCTTCAGTTTCATCACGTGATTCTCTCTCTCTCTCTCTCTCTCTCTCTCTCTCTTCCCGAAGTCGTTGCCCTGCCATCATCACGCCACACATCAATACAGTGGTGCAAGAGGAAACTCGCATTCGCACGGATCATTTCTACCTCCATCATCGCCTCAAAGCCCATTCATCTGCAAGTCGCAGTCGCACGGATCACTTCTACCTCCATCATCGCCTCAAGCCCATTCATCTGCAAGTCGCAGTCGCACGGATCACTTCTACCTCCATCATCGCCTCAAAGCCCATTCATCTGCTGTCCAGCTAATAGGTGTATATCGAGGGGCGAAGAAAAGGCGTTTTATTGGGGACACGCATAATCTTATACGCTATTCTCAAAATTGTTGATGGTTCAATCATCTCATACATGTTGATGGAAGACGGATGTATGATCATGTATGTACTATAACGTTATATATGATGATTGTGGTATCGAATGCAATGGGATGGCATCGAATGTAAAAACATTTGAAATGAAAAACAAAAGAAGCATGCGTGGGCCCACAACATCTTATCCCAAAACATCTCTCCCTCTCTTTGTCTGGTGTGTATAGTCTGTGTAGCAATGAAGTTGCCATAATACTGTTGTTGTGCGACCTGTGAAAGCTCACAGCTATGGCAGACCTTGTTCTATTGTGAAGATGAAACAAAGACAAAGCAAGAGAGAGAAAAATGTGGATAATGTGTGCCATGCACCACGGCTGAGTGTACATGCATGTATTTCATCAAAACATATAAAGTTACATATAATGCCATGTCATCAATTCTATCCCTCAATCTCATAACGAGCTTGAATAACCATCCAAGTGTCGGCCATGTAACTACATGTGTTCCAAGTGTCCCAGTTAACTCCAGCTAACTCAAGTGGATGTTTCTAGAAGGCTCTAGACCTCTTTGGGAAAAATACTCTCCCCATGTCCCCCATGGGGATTGAACCCAAGACCTCCTCCTTCACATCCTTGAGACTTAACCACTAAGCTAAGTGGATCACTTATTCAGAAGAGCACAAGACCTCCTAGTAAGTCTAAACTTGAGATCTTTGGTCATACACACTAGTGACCAAATGATGTCCGATTTTAGATCCGCCTGAACCGGCCTGATCCTTGGATCATCGACTTACTTTATTACATTCTTCCCCCCTTGGAAAAATATTTTCGTCCTCAAAAATAGAACTATATACATACTGTAGGCAACCCCCGAGACTCATGTTCTAAAACTAAAAGAGCATGTCTCATCTTTGTGGTGGCATCCCTGTCCAAATGATTCAAAACACTATCTCCCTTTGCACTTTGATAAACTAATCAAAGTTCAAAGTAGTGAATGGATAATAAGGGTGGATCTAAAAATATCCCTAGCCAATTCATAGTTTCTCGATGTGCGATCTAGGCACAAACATGTGAACTGGGTGGATTCAAATTACTAGTCCATTTTTGGGCATGAATGGTGCATGGACTTCGTGAAGAAGGTGGGATTTCTAATCCCTTATCTTGATTCACTTAAATTTGTTTTGGATAACTTGAAGTTTGGTTGTCCCAAACATCTAACTTGGATGTTTGTACAATGGTTAACTCCTATCCAACAGTTACTTGATTTTTCACCCCACTAGAGGACTACTTTGTCCTAATGAGTTTAAAAATCCTATGTAAATTGTAGGAGAAAGTTTACCATTTTCTTTGAGTCAACCATACTATAACTTGACCAATTCAAATTAAAAATGAAAATTGTTCAACTTAGGATATTTTTCTCATAGTCTTGAGCTAAATGTTCTTGGGAATTGTCAATTTGTTGAGCAATTCCTAACTTCTCTATTCTAGAGTATAGTGGACTCTAGAAAAACATTTATGCTATAACTTGAAGCAAACTCAAATAAATAAGTCCACTTATTAATTTGAGTTTTATACTTGAAAATTCAATACAAATTGGTCAAGGATAAGTCTATAGAGCTTGAATCTGTGAAAATTCAAGTACTTGGAATTTTGATTGGTTTTCATTTGAAAACCCTAGCAAAAAAGGATGGATGTTCCATCAAAAGGTTTTCAAGTTCCCGAAGGAAAGCACAAGATTGTGAAACGATCATGTGAAGGGATCAAAACCCAGAAAATCTAGTTAGAGTTAATGCTTGAAACTTCAAAATTCTCAAAAAGAAATGAAGCAAGAAGGTTCTCTATCAAGAGATAATTAGACTTTAGGATAATATTCACTCACACATCAATGTGAATATACAATAGGGTGGTATGGGACACCAGATTTGATACTCAGATTGATGTAGGAAAAATGGTATGGAACATCGGACCGTGGGATGATAATTATCTTTTAGTCCTAGTTTGAATCTTGAAGTTAGGTTTGATCCTCAAGGGATTTAAGACTTCAAAGACGGAGTTTAATTCAAGAAGGATAAAAATAGTATCTCAAGATACTTCAAGAAAACTTCAAGATAAAGGAAATATAAGATATGAAGTAAGTAACTTCCGAGATCTTCTTGAAACACTTCAAGATAAAGTGTTGTTAATTTAGAAATATTTCATAAATTTTTAAAAGAAGTTGGACTTTGATTTTGAGTTGATCTTTTCAACCAAGGGTTTGATTGACTAAGTCAAGCATCAAGTTGTCTTGGTAAAATCACTCTTTTGACTCAAAGAAATGCACAAGAATTGCATTCCCAGTAAGGAGTCAGAAAGATTGAATGTGACCTGAACTTAGTCTCAAGTGAAGCATTATTTGAATACAAAACTCATCAACAGAACCTCAGTGGGTCAACACACTGATGTTGGTTACCACACTAGTATCTTGTGGTTGGATGATGTTTTCGATTTGCTTTGAATCTTTTTGAGAATCCAGTTTACTTCTCTTAAAGCTAGATAGATGCTTCAATATCTTGTTGAGATAGATCTTTGAGAAGTTAAAGTCCTAAGTCATCTAGACTTTGACTCATAGCAAGTTTACGTATCTTCGAAGTTTGAATTGGTTAAACAGACTTCTTTCCGCTTTTTGAATCTTTTGGATTTGACTCAGATATGGTATCTGATTCTTTTCATAAAAGTCAAGGGTTAGCCGGATAGAACCAAGTAACTAAATTGAACATCCTAGATAGATGTTTTGTACAAGAACTTTTTCAATCTTCAAAAGATAATAAGTCTAAGTGGATCACTTGTTCACAAGAGCACAAGACCTCCTAGTAAGTCTAAACTCGAGATCTTTGGTCATACACACTAGTGACCAAACGGTGTCTGATTTCAGATCCGTCTGAACCGGCCTGATCCTTGGATCATAGACTTACTTTATTACAATATTGCTTGCAAAATCCCAACTATGTATGCATATATAGATGGTTGATCTTTTCTCTCATAAAAAAAGCCAAAATGGCATGTTTCTTTTACACAACATACATAATTTAGTACCCACTTGGAGACATGGAAGTCTACATTGATGAAAAAATTATCATCCATTTTGATAATGTGAGCAACATTATGCTACCAAAGAATCGGTTCTACCACGCAGGGTCGAAGCACATCCAAGTTCACTGTCACTTTGTTCATGAAAAGGTTATTGAAGGAGAAGTGGAGTTGATTCCCATCAACATTAGAAAACAAGTAGTGGACATCTTCACAAAATCTCTTCCCAAGGAAAAAAACAATCTACTTTAGAAACGCTTTAGGAATTAGAAAAATCTAGTTTGTATCTAGATTAAATTTGAAATGATTCATTTTTTCTAGACATATTTATCAATTTGATTTTATATTCGAAATAATTGATCTATTTGATTATATATTCAAAGTAATTATAAGCTTAATGGGAGATTTGATGATGTTTCTATCAAATGTAATGAGGTGTCATTGAAGGTACAAGCATTTGAAATGGAAACAATAGAAGGATGCGTGAATCCGAGAGTAGCACAGAACATCTTATTTGGAAACATATCTCCCTCTCTTTGCCGGTATGTATAGGCTGTTTAATGATGAAGCCGTCATAGTGCTGCTACTATGCGACCTCACAATGTAAGTGCTTAGATGATGCTATTCTTAATCGTGTAGATTATGAGGACATAATGGATAGACTTTGTCAAAATTTAGAAAAAAAACTTTGTCAAAATAATCTGTAGAAAACGTTTTTCAAAATAATAATATCAACGTTGCATGTGGAGCAAGCATCGTACCATTGACGTATCTCACTCATTGAATTTTCAATGTTTATCCTCACATTTTCTCAATGTTCAATCACACTTGTATTTGGGATTGTACAAAGAATGCTCTTGACTTTCACTTGCTTGTAATCTGTGTGTTAAACTTTAACTCTCTCTCTCTCTCTCTCTCTCCCCGAAAATGGCAGCCTTGCAGATCACTTCTACCTCCATCAACACCTCAAAGTTCATTCATCTGATGTCCAGTCCTTACAAATGTGGAAAATCATGTGATTGAATGATCTCGGCAACATTCTTATGCTTGGATGATAGCGATTCTCCTACAAAGACATGGCAGATATCGGATAAAGCTCCTTGTTAATCGTCTGAGTCAAAATAAGCTATAACTTAAGCACTCACTTCCATGTCCAGCTCTCTATGAACATCAAGCAGGAAGGGATACTATAAATTCACTAGTGGAGGAAGTAGTCACTGATGTACACAAAGATAAACGAAGATGATACTGATAAGCTTATACAGCCATTAGGTAGCAGTATCGAGGATTTTTTTATTTTATTTTTGTTTTTATTAAAGGAAGTTGGGCAGAGCCTACTCTTCCACACTTTATTAATAGAGATTACAGTTGTACAAGTCAACGTGTCTAGCACCCATGGGACCCCTCATATCCTGGTGGCAATGACTACATGATGGAAGACTTGGAACACCTCTATGGATCTGGGGGGAAGTGCAATGCTATAAGAGAGGAGGCTCTATGGAAAATATGGAAAGAGAGGTGTGCTGCCAACTTTGGAAGCCCCCCTAAGAATAGTCAATAAAAAAATCTCTTTTCCTTTTACGCACAAGAATTTCCAATTGTAAGAAGCCCCCGGCCTTTAGACATCATAGATTCTTCTTCTTAGAAAGAAGGAAGATCAAAGCGAAGTGGACCCACATGAGGTCAATTTTCTAGTAATCTACATCGGAAATTCTTTATCACAATGAAGATTTACTTATTAAAAACTCAGCATCGTTATCCACGATCAAATTTCTTCTTTGCATTCGTGTGAGTAGCTAATATGCGTATCCCTATTGATAAGAGATTCCACATCTCACGCAATAAGAGAGACATTCTTCCAAAACACATCTAAAAGAAGTCACATATCAAATAAAGGTGTTTTATTGGGGACATTCATAATTTAATATGATTGATGCAGGTTGATGGTTAAAACATCTCATGCATTTGATATGTGAGAAGTGGAGAATGACATGCTTGGGACTCACCTCCCAGCCTATTTATAACCCTTGCCTAGTCACCATCTAGAGTTCTCTCTAAGGTCCCTCTACTCATATGGCCATCATGAGTAGGTACCTTGTATGAACTCTCTCGCTTTTGGCCTTGGCTATCCCCCGAGCAAGGAACTTCTTGTTCCTCCAAGCATGTACATCTCTGGAATATAACACTCTTTCCCCCTTCTAAAGATCATTGTCCTCATTGATATAGAAGGAGCTATAAACCTAGGAATCAAAATCTGTCACCAATCAATAGTAGTCCTTGCCTTGGGCATACTATAGGAATCCCGCTGAGGCCCAATGAGTCCAGATGTGCGCAGCATAAGTACTCGGAATATCCTCGGACTCCCTATGCCTAGACCTTGACCACTAACTTGTGATGGCTTGTCACCTGTAGAGACCTTGGAAGCTTGCCCTTGCCTCCCTCAAATAACCACTAATAGCTTGACACATGGTATAATCGTGCAAAATCTCTTACTCCACTAGAGTAACAAAAAAAATACTATACTCAACCAAAACAATTTGACTATGTCCAACTCTCTGTGGAAGAATACTAAAAAGAAATGGAAATCTTTTCCAAGTAGTGTTTTATCTCTAAGCTCAAGTAAATCTGCTCGATTTACTCACTATAATGAAATAAAAATCAAGAAAATCTCATCATGATCTAAACTGTGAATCCAAGATGACAATCTATCAACGATCCAGACTATAGACCAAGATATCAATATGTCAGTGATCTAAACTATGGACCAAGATCTCAATCTATGACATCCAAACTATGGACTAAGATCTCAATCAGTCACATCCAAACTATGGATCCAAATCTCGATGTATGAACTTTAAACAAGTATATATTGGCCTTAACATTTCTAGATCGTAATTCAATAAATTTATGGATTGTCACATAATCCTAGTAGGGGATGGTTTAACCATACCTTAAGAGAGAGGATTAGGAAGTAATGCTCATTCATGGCTTTTGGGGCTAGTGACTAGCCCATCATACTCCTAGCTAGGAGGTTGTGAGTTCAATTCCCAACATTGGTATCAAAGCATAGTTGAGGAACTTGGGCTAGATGGAGGTAAGATGCCTCATTTGGTGGGCACTTGTAAAAAGCACTTGTCCTTGGCAAGTGTGAAACTAGCCTTAGATGAAGGCACATGGGCATTTCGACACCCATAGAGGATGGGATAGGTCCAAATTTGGTCTAGACGCTAGGGTTTGAGGTTGGTGGAAGTGCTCATGCATGGAAAGTGGGTCCAAGAGAGTCAGAAGGCTCCACAAGTGAGCATTGAGGGCAATGCTCTCTCTAAGGGGAAAAGAATGTCAATAATCCTAGACGGGGATGGTTGAACCATACCTTAAGAGAGAAGATTAGGAAGTAATCCTCATCCATGGCTTTTGGAGCTAGTGGTTAGCGCATAATACTCCTAGCTAGGAGGTTGTGAGTTCAATTCCCAACATGGATATATTTCGTGTTATAAAAACGGAGGAGAACTTTCACTCATGAATGATTTATTTCTATAGAAGTAATTCTAATGAGGAGAATTATTTTTAATGGCACACATTAACATAATAGGGTTTTATAGAGAAAATATAGATCCTTATAGAAGAAGCAAGAGATATTCTATATGAGACGTAGGTACCAAAAAGCATTGGAAATATCCTACTAACACTACCCAATACATCACAAACATGTTTATACTATATATAATTCATTACCTAGCACTATCTGAATCCTAGTATGGTAGATAAACAAGATCAATGACATTTAAATTAATTCGATTAAGTGCACGCCAAAGTCTTGTACCACAAGTACTAAGGCATACGATTTAGCTTAAGGTAAAAACTAAAACAAAAACACTCGAGCAAAGAGGGATTTTTTTTCTTTCAAGAGAATGGGCCACTAACTTTGTATGGAAATGAGGCTCCATCGTATTTTGTAGGTAATTTTCAAGATCAAAATTAAAACAAACCATGAAAGAAACTAGATTGAGTCCCATCTATCACAAAGGATGATTCATCTTATTTGAGTAGCTCAGGCAAGTTGACAAACTTTTAGAAGTACACAACATTAGTGAGCAATAGCTAGAGATGATGATAAAACTTGATCTATATGTATTGATACATGAAGTATAGTATACGGAGGTGTTGGAGGACTCCAAGAGCCTTAGTAGCAATTCTTAAAGCACGTGTGGAACCATATCAAAGGGGAAATGAAATTAACGGTGTAGAAAAATGATAGTAAAGTGAATACGAGAAGAACCATCAAGATAAAGCTACGAATGAAAAACAAAATCAACATTCAAAAAATCTAAGAATTGTAGCGAGAAAACTATAAACGAGAAAACTTTGATATATCCCCTAAGTATATAAAAAATATTGCGGTATCCTAATTAGAGACCTACTTATGATACTTCCGTTCTCATTCCAGTAAATAGTTCTATCCATTGAGGAGTTGGCAACATAGATAGTTACAATAGTGGAATTGAGAGGAAAGCTAGACTTCAAAGCAACCCATTAGTTGGAATGACTAACAACAACATTATCAACTAAATGATCAATGTTGGAAGAGATACCAATAGCATCTCCCCCTTTACCATGAGCATGATTAGTCACATATGAGGTGTGATTAGAAGATAAAGACATTCAAAACTAGAAATCTTTAACTCTTGCATGAAGATAATGTTAAGCTGCCAAGGTAGGTCTTTTAGCTGACTATTCATAATTCTAGCATGAACAAGATCCTTGGCATCTTTAGTGTTATGAGAGATAATCTTTATAACATCCATATCAATTAGGATAAGGAAGGAATATACTTATCGATACAATTAAGGGACAAAAGAAATTGCACATAAAATAGAACCAAACAAGAAAAGCTTACTTTTTTGAGTTCTTGATTGGCTTAATCATGGACATGAAGGATCTCAAAGGATCCTTTCTTTTGGCCTTATTGGCCGAAGACCCTGATTTACCATCTTCTACATTATTGGACATTCCAACATCCTCTTGAGGAGGAATATTTTTTCTTATTTCCTTCAAGCTTTTATCATCACTCTTAGTAAGCTCTTTATAAAATATTTGATCTCTTAGATAATAGTTTCTTTCTTACTTTTGTGAGAGATTAGGGTTAGGCTTCACCATAGTAAACCCATTCATGCTTGGAAAATCCATCAATGAAAGTCACAAAGCATAGATAATTCTCAAATGAAGGTGTCTACATAGGAGCATAAACATCACTATGAACAAGTTATAATTTAAGTGCATCTCTAAGTGAGCCATCTTTGAAAAAGGAGGGACAATGTATCTTACCCAAAATAAAAACCTCACCAACATGCTTAGAAAGTCCTTTAAGTTTGGACAATGAAGATACCATTTCAATTTTCTTCATGTGAAGCAAACTAGAAAAATTGAGATGACCAAAGCATACATGCCAACGTTTTGCATATGAAATAGCAATAGCTTGAGAATCATGAATTGCACATCCTGAAGCATTCTCAACTTTGCATAATCAATGAGCTTATATATCCCATTAGATAGAATGCGAAAATCAGTGATAATGTACGTGCTCCTTCCTTACTCCTCGAGACTTCACAAATGGAAATTCAAGTTCCTCATCCAGTCTCTTTTTGAACCACTTGATTCACCATCAATATCTTCAACACTTATAATTTTTTTATTACCAACATAATTCTTTTCTTTACCTCTCATGGATGTAGTTGAAAAAAAAATTGAACTGAAATTTCTACGCAATATTCCACTCCAAGGGTTTGTGTTGGACTTATTGATAGGTGGTATGCCATCCACTTAGAACTTGAGATTTTACATGCATTTCTTTATTCATTTGAGTCAACATTGAGTACTTCTTTTGCCTTTTGCATCACCATAAAAGCTTTCCATTTCATCAAAACACCATATCTTTACGTACATTGGCTTGGTGTGTGATTCGGTTGTAGCTTTTATAAACCTTTTGCTCAAAAGAGTGCCCAATGAAGACACATTATTTTTCTAACCTTGGCCCAAGCTTCATTCTCAACTCATCTAGAACATGTAGATATGCAATGCAATCAAATACTTTCATATGTGATAAGTTTGATTTTTTACTTGTAAAATTCCGTTAAGATGGAACTTGACGTAGAGTAATGATTAAAGTTCCATTCATGATGTATACAATAGTGTGCACAATGTGTGCCCAATAACAATGACACATATTTTTTTCCGCCATAGGCTCTTGGTATTTTTGCACTAATATATTTATGCATTAAAAAGAGACGTTTTGTTGTGGTGCCTACTTGAATAAAAATCACCTTCTAATTCTGAAGCTTGAGAATATGACTAAATTCTTTCCATATGTATTCAGCTCCTCAATTAGAACTTAAATTATGAAGAAATTTCTTGGTATATTATTACCATAGGCTTGAAATCTTGGAAATTCAGTAAACACCTCACCCTTCTCCTTCATGAAGTATACTCATACTTTGCATATATGGTCATCAATGAATAAAACATGAAACTAGCACCTCGTAAGAATATGTTTTTCTGGGCCCTAAACATTGTATGCAATATCTATAACATGTTCTCATTTACATGATTCTCATGTGGATATGATGCTCTTGAGTACTTATGAAGATGACATGCTTCACATACCTTCTACACCTCTCACTACAAGAATGAAGGGGGCATAGAGACGGTTAAAGCGACACATTTTCATTGCATCGTGATCAAGCATTTTGTCAGAGTGGTTGTCGAGTGCGTACCATCGTCTAAATGATGTTAATCTCAATATTATTTCTGACATTTTTACCGATGCAAGGAGTGACGTAAACATTAGCTTCACTGATTCCACATCACTTATACAACTTGGCCCAAATTGTCTCTCATACAATATGTCCATTAGCATCACTTCTGCAACACTGTTTAATGTAGCTTATATGATGCTAAGGTGTCACTTATAGAATGCCATCGAATCTCGGGGCATGACAATTTTTCATCGCTTATGCAACGTTTACAAAAAATAAAAAATGTTGAACCGCTCTTCGATTGTCATTTATGCGCATCAGATCGAAGAGATCTCCAATGTTCACATCTATGGTGTGGTTACGATCTCTTTTTGGATCTCTCTCTTTTCTAATCCCTCTCTTATTGTCTTCTCTCTCTCTCTCCTTCATTTTACTTCTTTCTCTTTTAATTTCTATCGTTCTCACTTTTTCAATTTTGTTCATATCTTTTGATCTCTATATCTTCTCTCTCTCTCTCTCATCTCTCTCTCTCTCTCTCTCTCTTTATTACAGGTTATTCAAAAAGTTCACCAAGCATAAAATATGGCTAATTATTGTAAGTGTAATTTGTCACGAGGAAGGAGATAACGAAGACAGCTCACACACACACTCTCACTCTCAAGGAGAAGCACACACACAGATTGAGGTAAGGAAAAATGATCTTCTTCTATTACTCAAAAAGGAATGTACAAGAATGACCTAGAAAACAAGAATACAACAAGTTCATGAAATACCAAATCTCTGCTGGTATGAGTGGATTATAACATTTATATCCCTTTGCTCAAAGGAGTATCCAATGAAGACACACTTTTCTACTTTTGGATCAAGCTTCGTCCTCAATTTATCTGGGACATGTACATACGCAATGCAGCCAAAAACTTTCAAATGTGATGAGTTTGGCTTTTTACCTGTAAACTTCTCTTCAGGTGTAACTTGATGTACAGTAGCAGTCAGAGTTCTGTTCATGATGTATACAACAGTATGCACAGCTTCTACCCAATAACAATGATGCATATTCTTCTCAGCCATCAAGGCTCTTGCTATTTTTATAATATGTCTATTTTTGCGTTCAGCAACGCCATTCTATTGTGGTGTGTACCTGCATGAAAACTGACACCGAATTCCATGATTTTATAGAAAATTGTTGAACTCATTTGACATGTATTCACCTCCTCCATCAGATCTTAATGTCTGAATGTACTTCCCTGTCTGCTTTTCCACCATAGCTTTAAAATTCTGGAAGTGTGTGAACACCTCGCTCTTCTCTTTCATGAAATATACCCATACTTTGCGTGTATGGTCATCAATGAAAGCAACATAAAACCTGCAACCACCCATAGATGTGGTCTTTGCTGGACCCTAAACATCTATATGTACTACTTCTAGTACATTCTCACTAACATGCTTGTCATGTGGAAATGATGCTCTTGACTGTTTACCAAATTGACATGCTGCATATACCTTTTGCATTTCTCCAACTTTGAAATTTGATAGTCCATGGACAATCTCCTTTGATTGCATCAATTTCAGCCTTTGCAAGTTTGCATGTCCAATCCGTTTGTGTCATATCTGTATATCTGCAATAACTCCTGCATCTTTTGCAAACATGGCTGCATTCATTTCAGGAATCTTCACATTTAAGGTGAACATCCTACCCACTTTGTTTCCTTTGGCAACCAATCATCCATCCTGCTTGTACTCTTCTACATATAATCCGTCAGCATTGAACCTTACTTGTAATCCTTGGTCAACCATTTGTCCAACAGAAACCAGATTCTTTGTTATATTTGGAACATGCAGCACATCAGCAAGAAAATGTTCGCTTCTCTCTCCTTTTCTTGCCCTCTTGCCATGATGTTGACAAAGACAAAAGTTGCTGTGTGAGAATTTTATGGAGGCTGACGACGAAAGCAGATGAAGCGTGAGGAATTAGAAGTGGAGCGTGAGAAATAATGGCCACACAACCGTTGGGAGAGGGGGAAACAATGATGGATTTCATGATAAAGTGGTCATGAAGCCATTTTTTTTGGGGGGGGGGGTTCTTCGCCTATTTTTTGCTTTTTGCAGGAGGTGGAAGGAAGCTCCGCAATGGGAAGGTGAAAACGAGAAGAAAGGGACACAGACATGCCGCCAGAAGCTTACTCAATCAGGGCAGGGGGGATTCTGATGGAGGGCATTTGGGAGGTTTCTATGGCATTGCACACCTCAAAGAAGAAACCAAGGGGCTTCAGAGAGCATTCGGTGAAAAAGGGAAAGTAGGCATTGAGCAAAAAAGGCTTGACTGAGAAAAGCAGGGTTGGTTGTCTAGAGATACTTGAAGGATTTTGTGCAGCTCAACACTGTCCAACATTTTGAAGGGACTCAGGTCGAGGAGAGAGGCAGAAGTCTTAGAAGAAAGGGATATTTTGAAAGGGGGACAAAGAATGAGCCAATGCTGATCCGGGGTCCTGGCGTTTGGTGTGTTGCCACGTATGCACAATTTTGCAAGTTTTCTTTTGCAAAGGAGGCAAATAAACCTGCCCTCTGAAATGTACAACCTTTAGCACAGAAGAAGCTATGGATATTGAATGTAATGAGAAAAGCATGGCAGCATTGATGTTGTGGGAAAAGATGGATTCAGAGAGAGAGAGTAGCGACTGAATGGAAGATGTGTGCTAATCACTACTAATAGAAATTCAAAGGAAATATACACATAAATGGAGGAAAGAACGACCTGAACTGTTGTCGACATAGATTCAGAAAGTAGATTATTATGTTGAGATGATGGATGTAGAAGGTAACATGACCTTTAAGTTATTTGCTTCCATGATGAACAATTAATTCGTGACTGTGGTGAAGGAAATTTGCTGGTATTAGTAAATCTTTGTCTATGCGCGTTAAGTGTTTCTTTATTTGATTATGAATGCTATTGGAGATAATGTTATATCCAAAACAAAAATTGCTCGGGATACATGATTTGGAGGATCCTTTCCTTGTTTAGTTGTTTCGCACATAAAATCTTCACAACCCCATTGTGGTACAGAGGATTCATATGAGAGAAATCAACAAAATCTGATGCGTTATGATACTCCACGTCTTTTAACACATGAATCCAAGTTCAAATGATACTAATTCCCTCAAGATGTTTCCATTCCTTTAGATTTACATAGCAGCAGAGACAAGTAGAAACAGAAATAGTGGGAAGAGAGAAAAAATTGTGGGTGCTCTGTGTCACAAACTTGAATGCTTTTGAGGTTGCTCATGTTTTTTTGTGCTCGACAATGTACTTGATGTTTCAGTTCAAAGGTTTTAAATTGCTCTTCAATTTGGATGGTAACATATTGGGATTCAGTCGGTTGTAGCATTGTTATGAACTCTGCGGATTCACTTATGCGTTGGTACTTGGTGAATTGTGTTTACATTGAACAATGATTGATGTCAAATTCTTTGGGCATTCAAAGTATCATTTCTTACTTGGACAATGAATTCATCTTGATATGTCAGGGTAAAAGACCTTTCATCAAGAGAATGTCATTGACCTTGTAGGAGGTTACAACGTTGCACACCATCTACAATTGTAATGCATCAGGGTTTTAAGGAATATGTTTTGATACGGCAATTTGATAATAATAAGAGAAAAATGGTCCACGCGGGAAAAGAACACAAAAATTGCTCTAATTTGCATCATAGGAAAAGCTGGAGCTAATGAGAGGAGAGAAAGAGAGGTGGAGGGTGAAGCAAGGAAAAAAAAGGGGAGGAGTAAGAGGAAGTTAGGGGAGGTGAAAGAGATTGAAAGGGGAAATGAGAGTGTGAGTGTGAAGAGAGTGTGTAAGAGAGTGAATGTGCATGTGTGTGTGAATATGTGTAAGGTTGCGGTTGTGAGTGTATGTGGGCACGTGTACATGGGTGAGTGAAAAGAAAGAGCTAAGAGTAGGAAAGAGAATACGAAACGGGAAATAGTCAAAACGAGGGTGCATGTGCGAGGAGAAGTTTGGGATACATTCAAGTACGACCAAGTGACTTAAAGCAAGAAGAGTGGACCGATTTCGAGTGATTTAGATCAAGTGTAAGCATATATCGACATTTCCCCTTGGGGATAGAGACCTCATCATTTTGGTGCGTTTGCCGGGAATGGCTTAGCACATCTCATAGAGAGTGCTATGAGTTTGCTTGGTGCCCCATTCGGGTGGCACAACCAGTCAGCCCCGGATTGGCTGCTTTGGTCTTGGTAAAGTGCTCTACAAAGAATGCAAGTTAGGGACTTTCAAAAGGTTGGTCCGAGGATGATGAACTTTGAATGGACTAGAAGTCAAAGTGGGTTTGGAAGCTCGATGCAAAGCCGTGCATATGAATGTCACCGTGTTGGTGCAATCTTGAATTATATTCAGTGTTGGTGTTGCGAGAAAGTTGAGCACATTGCAAAGTTTTGCCCTCGTGTGTCAAGTCCATTGGAGTTTGTCTCTGGATGCGTAGAATGCGGGAAAAAGAGGCTATGTGAGCATGTGTGTGGCTCAAAAGAGGTGACTAACGTAAAGGTCACAACGGATGAATCAGATAGGTGTTTATCCTCTTTGTATGTGGAAGTTTACATGAGTAGAGTCGCTTCATCGACGAAGACCGCAAGAGTGAATTGAAACACAGATAGGGAATCCCAGAATCAAGCTTTGATGGAACTCGTAAAAAGCCTGGAATGTCAAGTTAATTTGCTTTGGGTAGAGCAGGATAGCGAGAGGACCAAGGTAGAAAAACTTGAGGAAAGTCAAGTGAGGCTAGGAGAGGTCTTTGCAAAATGTGTAGAACAATTGCAAGTTGTGGAGAATAGAAGCAAGGAGTTGAAAGTGAACAAAAGCTTGAGGGAAGGCCTTGCGAGGTCTGAGCATGAAAAGGTGGTCTTAGACCTAAGAACCGGCTTGATGATAGCCAATTGCCATAGCAATGCGATCGAGGAGGATTCCCCTAAATATGATGATGACCTGGCATAGAGAGTTGACTGAATGGAAAGGGAAATCGAGAAATTGCGAGATATAACTAGTAGATATGATGACCAAGCGGGTAAGGCAATGGAAGAGTTCCACCTAGAGTTAGAAAGAATGAAAAGTGCCCAAGCAGAGAGAGATGAGAAAGTGAGACGGGTAGAGAAAGGGAATGCAAGGCTGAGTAGCAAGCTCAGTAGGTGGATGAATCGGAAAGACGACGAGACGTGAGGACATGTGGACCTGAGAGCGGAAAAAATGGAGGAAGAGATGAAAGCGGTATTGGACAGGTTGAGCGCATTTGGAGCAGCGTCAGAAGAGATGAAGAATGAGTTGTCAAAAAATGTAGATAATCTAGATGTAGAAAATATGAGTAGGATTTGGGAGGAAAGGTCAATTTGAGAAGAGGTTGAGGAGTTGACTCTTCGAGTTGAGAAGAGGGAGGATATTCCCCTCGGATCTAAAAAAAGGATGAGAGAGTTAGACGAAGAGATGGAGCAAATATGGAATCGATTCCGAAGCATTGACTCTGACTTGTTCCAATCTCAGAGTAATATTGAGCACAACAAACAAGGATTAAGAGACCTAGCAGCAAGCCGTGAGGCACTATGAGGTACAATGACTAATGGTAATAGATGATGTGATGGATGCCGATGAGGATGGCTTGGGTCTGATTAGGGTCTCCTTTGTTAGGATTGCAAGTTGGAGATGTGAGCACGGATGGATCGAGTGTGTTGTATGCTTAGGAACTAAGGTGACATTTTTTGAGGTTTCAGGTCGATGAGGTGGTTAGTATGTGTGGGTTTTTAGGGGTTGCCCATGGCATTAGTGGTCGGATTTTGACTTGAGTAGTGGCCGAGAGGAGATGTGTCTCATCTATATGTCCACGGGGGGATATATGTATTAAACTGATCCATTTGAATTTCTTTTGACTTTATATAACCATCTACAAACAATTACCTTTTGATTTGACAACATTGGAACCAAATCCCAAGTGTCTTTCTCCTTCAATGCATCTATTTCTTCTTTCATGGCCTTTTCCCAATTAGGGTTTCCATTTGCCTCTTACGTTGAGGGTTCCTCTAACATTGAGTCTCAATGCTTTGTAAAAAATATGGAATCATATCCATACCTTTTTGGTTGTTTCTTCTCTCTTGTTGATCTTCTAGGCATACCTTTTTGGTTGTTCCTTCTCTCTTGTTGCTTGCTTGGAGCATTCTCTGCACTCCTGCATCTTTGCTTTTCCTCTTGACTTCCATAGTTTGTAATCCTTTTCCCTTTCATCTTGGTCATCATCTGTATCACTTCTTGGATCATGGACAAGATCATATGGTACCTTTTGTTTTTCTTCAGCATACCAAGACATGTGCTCTTCAAACACAACATCTCTACTTGTAGTGAGTTGCTTGGTTGACGTATTATAGAACTTGTAACCCATCTGAGTTGATTCATAGCCAACAAACACCACCTTTGTTGCCCTTTCATCTAGCTTACCTCTTACTTGTGATAGTACATGAGCATAAGCCAAACAACCAAACACCTTGCAATGTCCAAGAATAGGTTTTCTTCCATACCATGCTTCATAATGGGTCATATCTTGAAGTGATTTGGATGGTAGTCTATTGACAAGGTACACAACAGTTGAAATAGCTTCTCCCCATAGATAATGTGGACACTTCTTCTCTTCAAGCATTGTTTTGGATGATCCAACCAATGTCTTGTTTCTCCTCTCAGTGATTCCATTTATTTGAGGGGAGTACTGGGTAGTCACTTCCCTTTATACCTTTCTTCTGCAAGAACTCATCAAACTCTTTGGAGAAGTATTCTCTCCCTCCATCAGATCTAAGCTTCTTGAGTGATCTACCTATATGATTCTCCACATGTGCTAGATACTTTTTGAAGCAATCAAACACTTCATTCTTACTCTTGATAAAGTATAGAATAGTCCATATACTATGGTCATCAATAAACGAGACATTATACCTTGATCTACCTTCTTTCTGGCTTAGATTCATAAGAAGCAATGAGTCTTCATGTGGTTGATCTTCTAGATAATTGTTGAAGTCCCTTCTATTATAGCCTCTATTGTTATTGTTGAATTTGTGTCCACCTCTGCCTCTATTGCTGCCATATCCACCCCTTCCACATCCTTTCTGTGTCTTCTCATTGAACCAACAATTCTAAGTGGTGTGGTTGGTCATATTGACCTTTGGCTTTGTCATTAGTCCTTTCTTCTTCTTCCCTTTCCACTTGCTCTTGCTAGCAAAGTTGGCTTGGGAAGTCTCCTCTTCATGTTCTCCCTTCTTCTTGCCTTTCATCGTCTTATCCTTCTTATCTTGGGAAGTGGTGTGATTGGTCATTTTGACCTTTGGCTTTGTCATTAGTCCTTTCTTCTTCCCTTTCCACTTGCTCTTGCTAGCAAAGTTGGCTTGGGAAGTCTCCTCTTCATCTTCTCCCTTCTTCTTGCCTTTCATCTTCTTATCCTTCTTATCTACATATAGAGAACTAGTTGAATTACCATGATAGGCATTACCTTCCTTTATGCTATTGTTGGCCTCTTGATTGAAGACTTGTCCAAGAAACATGTTGAAGTCTGGAGTTTGCACATCCATGATAAGATCATAAGCCGTGGTGAAAGATTTCCATTGCTTATCACTTCGAATCCCATTGAGAATTTGCCTGATGATAGCTTCTTCTTGGATGAGCTCTCCAATGGATGCTAACTAATATGCAACCTCCTTCACCTTTGTAACAAACTCTATGATGGTTTGTTTAGGTGTCTTCTTCATTTCGTTGAACTCATTCCAAAGATGATACTTTCTTGCTCTAATACTAGCAGAAAAGAAAGTCTCAAGGGCATCCCAAGTGTCTTGATATCTCTTGCATCCTCTAATATTTGGTAATAGAGAGACAAAGATAGATTTTAGTATGTAGGACCTTGCTTGAGCATCCCTTGCACACCAAAGTGTGAGCTTATCTATCTTCTCTTGTGTATGTCCTCCTTTGGATCTTGAAAAGGCATAACTTCATCACCTACTACAATTTCATAAAGATTTCTACCTTGCAAATAGGCCTCCACTCTGATTTTCCAAGCTGCATAGTTGTGTCAATCAAGCTTCTCGATCATTGAGGTTAAGCCGTCACCCATCTTGATCTAACTTTGACACCACTCAAAGAACTTGGAGAAGCTTGTAGGAGGTAGAAAAGTGAGTTGCGAAATGACAAAGTTTGGTCCAACCAATTGGCACAAGACCAGAGCTTGAGCTTATGGAGACTCAAATAGACCTTATAGGCATGTGATAAGTGCAATACAATGCACTATGTACTTTTGAGCATCAAAGATAAAGAGTCAATACAAAGCAAATAGGTTTGCGCATCGACTAACTCAAAAGCTTACTATCTTTGGAAGAGACAATGAACTTCAAATGCTCATAGAGATTGGAGTGATTACAATTAGAACAAATTCTTTTAGGGTAGTGATCCACATAGGGTTGAGTGTATGGAATGCACAAAATTATAAGGAATAAGCAAAATAAGCTCTTGGAATGAGCCAGACACTCAACAGTGATACCTCGTATTTTTGAGGAATATGCAAAGATTGACCCTGAGCCAAAAAAACTGTGATCTCTCCCAATCTAGAGAACCAAATGCTATGAAAATTTATAGGCCTAAACAAGATACTAATACCTTTCCAATGAGACATTCTTATCCAATTTGGAGCTCTGTGGAGAGAGCAGCAGCCTCTGCAAGCTTACTATTGGCGAAGAAGATGATGCAAAAAAATGGAGCAAGACAATGATGGTCACAAGTGTATGTATATTGATTCCATGTATTGTACAAGTGATTTGAAGACTTTATATAGACTTCAGAAGTGATCCACGACTTCTTCAAGTGGATTTTGAATTTAAATGAAGGTGTTAAGAGTTGTTGGAGGGAATCAATTTACTTTCCTACAATCTAGGAAAAGTGAAGATCTAGTTTGATCAACTTTTAGGAGATTGATTGCAACTCAACTACCACAAATTCATGAAATTTTGGCTCACTTTTAATACTTTTACATGTGTAAATCTCTAGGCTTTTACAATGGTGAATGAACCATAAAAAATCTCTCAAAAAAAAAACAATAAATGAGCATAGTTAAAAGAAATCTCGAAGAGATATTCTTTCGATGTAATCAAAGCCATAGTTTTTGATGTAGATCAAATCCACCTCAAGCATAGTGTAAGCTTAATGTTTCAACATAAAATATATAAAAAAATATTAGAGAGAATTTCAAAATCTCTTATTTAGGAAAAACAAAGTCTTTTCTTCAGATCAACGTTTTTTATGTAAACTTATGCATCTATATACTTCAAAGAAATTAGTTTCTCGATGTCCTATAGAGTTTTGGCATGGTGATTCTAAAGACTTGACACAACCAATGGTCTTAAATGCAAAGGTGGAGTCTCCAAGGTTGGAAATTATCTTGAGTATTTGACATTATACAAAAGTATGGCTCGATCATTAATGTATGCAACCCTAACACGGCCTTATCTATGCAATGTTATATGATTATTATCTTAATGTATACATGTAACCACAAGTGAGCATCTTAATACACCCAAACGAGTCTTAGCATTTGCAAAATATACTATAAACTATGGATTTCTATATAGGAATAGAGAGGATCTCACTTTAAGTGCATGGATTGATGCTCATTGATCCAGATGAATTGGTGATAGAAATTCTAATTCAATTAGGTACTTATGCTAGGTACAAAAGTCATATCTCGTATCTAAAATAGACAAACAAGAGTTGCTAGTGTTCACACACATCACTACCTAAATATATCAACAATTAGGTGCTAAAATATGCTTATGCATTGATTAAAACAACTATTTTTTTAGCATGAAATCACTTTGAATCTAATAAGCTATGCGAGTAGATATTCAAAGTTATGTCATCTGTAAGGCTTTGGGGGGCACGCAGGATGAGCAATCAAAGATCGTTTAGAGAATATCTACTACTAGAAGGATAGCTCAACGGACAACTCAGCTCTAGAACTTATGATATATGATCTCTTTTCTCACATGGGATCAAAGGAAGTGATGTGAACACATGCCATATGAATCATTTCTATATTGTATCTCAAAATCTCTATGTATATACATATGGCTCTTGTAAGGGATTAGACACCACCTTCTTAAAGAAGGTAGGGCCTTCCCAAAGCCATCAAGTTTTGAAGTTATGTATACTCTCTCCCCAAAGAGGTAAAAATCATATTGAGCTCTAACTTCATTTCAAGCCCCATGTAAAGGGCTTAGACACTGCCACAACAAAGTGGTAAGACCTTCCCTATGGCTTGAACAAATGACACTCAAAGACCCAAGAAAAGAAAATGCTCAAAAGGTGGAAAATGGTTCCATAAGCACTACCTACCCCATGATGTAAACCCTTGTACATGTCTAGGGATCCCATATGTCCCTAGATCCCATTAAAAACCACTTGGATCCCAAATGTCCAAGTATATGTCTTGGGATCCCATATGTCCCAAGGTCCAAGGGATGCCATATGTCCCCAACTTGGATCCCATATGTCCAAGTTATGTCTAAGGATCCCATATGTCCTTAGATCGTAAAAACCAATGGACTAAGTGATCCCATACGTCACTAGTCCCCCCACATGCAAGGGAATTCTCCCAGACACCACAAGAGTGTAGCTTAGTGGCAAGAGATTGCCACGGTTAAGCGAGCTCCGGGGGGAACAATACTGGGATGGGTGGCCTCTCGGGAAGTACAGGGTATCTCTATATTGCTTGATCGTTGAGATCGACGCTGATGGTGACTTCTGTGACTCGGATGACAAGGTATGCCAAGGTCTATGCCTTGGCCATCGCCTTAGTCGTAAGCCTTGAAGAAAGCCTGGGAGGGGGGTGCTCGCTTCGCTCGCACAAAAGGAAGTTTTTTGCATCAAACTGCTCTGATACCAGTGAAGTATTTTGATGGCAATGCACCATAGTGTGCTCTCCTTCTTGAGAGCTCCACGATGATATGCTCAAAGTAGAAAACCAATCTCCTAAGGCCGCACACAATACTCCACACAGAGGCTGCAGAATAGGCAGAAAACATAGTACACAGGGAGCACGAAGACAGACTTCTTAGGTCTCACAAAATGCGGTCGAACTTACAATTTGTGGCTGACCAGGCCACTATATGTTTTATTAAAGAACATATTCAAAGAAGTGTCCAATGGCTATTTGGCCTTTCACATGGACACTAACGGTAACAAGGGGTGCATTATCCCTATAAGAATGTTTTTGGAAATTTATTTTGGTTGTAGTTCCTTGGCATTTAAGATACAAGGCATCTTGTCCCCAATCTTGCACTACCTTTAGCTGTCACATGAATGGTCTTCCTAGGATCATCTCCTAATTTTTTGCCTTGCCAAATTGGCATATAGCTAAGGTATGTTTAAATTCTACTCTACATGTTTTTGAAATTACATTCTCAAAGAGTCCTGAAGGTTTTTCTACATGCCCATCTACCAATTGTAACTTCATCCTAGTCAGTTGTAGGGTTGGTTTTCCCCATTTCTCCAAAATCTCTTTGGTAGCTATTCCTACTCTAGCTCAAGTATCTAATATGGCCTTAGTCATGTATCCTTTAAATAGGAGACAAGTATTTACTTGATCTCCTTCACTAAAATATCCCACTTTATCTAGAGGTATCTTTATAATTTGCATTTCTTCCACCTTCTCTTCCTTAGTTGAGGTGCTTCTTCCCTTAAAATTCAATTGATTTGCCAATTGTTTCCATAGATGGGGCTTCACTTGCAAAATTTCTTCTATGGTTATGGAACATTGAACTTTAATTGTCTTCAATTCTTATACGGTGGTTGAAACTTCCTCTGATTTTCTTCGTATCTTATTGTTGGGGTGTGAAAGAAATTTGATTTTTGTTCATATTCACCCATATAATTTGGAAGTGTAGTTAGGCTGATAGTGAAGTATTTTGATGGCAGTGCACCATAGTGTGCTCTCCTTCTCGAGAGATCCACAATGATATCCTTTGAGTAGAAAACCAAGCTCCAAGCATCACACACGGTACTCTGCATAGAGGATGTAGAATACACAGAAAAACACAATACACTACACACACAGACTTCTTAGGTGTTACAAATGCGGTCGAACATATAGTCTGTGGCTGACCAGGACACTATATGTTTTATCAAAGAACATATACAAAGAAGTGTCCAGTGGCCATTTGGCCTTTCACATGGACACTAATGGTAACAATCTCCTACAAAAGGCCAATATGGCCAAAGTAACTATGGGAGAAAAATAAAGAATGATAAAGAATACCCGAGTGTAAGTATAAAAAGTATACCTCCCACCTTATGGGCATGTTACATAGTATACAAGTGACTGTGTAAGATCATGAATCAATTAACCCCCATCAAGTGACAATGGTGTCGAAAGTTATCTTGTGGTAGAGCTTTGGTCAAAGCATTTGTAGCATTATCTCGAATGTGAAACTTCTCAAGAATAATGCACTCAGTGCGAAGCAACTCTAATGAAGTGATACCTCACCTCAATGCATTTCGTCTTTCCATGATAGATCGGATTCTTAGCCAACGAAATGGCACTGTGACTATCATTGAGAAAACCAAGTACATGATGAGGTAAACCCATATCACAAGCGAGATGAGAAAGCCACAATGCTTCTTTACATGCCTCACTTGTAGCAACATACTCTAACAGATGTACATTCTTGAAGATGAGATCTCCAAGAGATAGCACCTTCAACAAAATGAAAAATGTACCCTGATGTAGACTTACGATTGCCTACACAACTAGCATAGTTAGAATCTCTATAACCGATAATGGATGCTTTTCCTCTACTAAAGCATAGACACTTGTCCTTAGTGGCACTCGGATATCTCAAAATCATCTTGACTGCTTCCCAATGTTTCTTGCCAACATTAGACATATATCTGCTCACAAATCCCACTATAAATTCAATGTCCGTTCTCGCAGCTACCATAGCATACATGAGACTACCAATAGCAGATTGATAGGGAATTTTGCTCATGAATTCCTTTTCCTCATCTGATTTGGTGCAATCATTCTTGCTCAATTTCACATATGTGGGTAAATGTTTACTCAATACCTTTCCACCTTGCATATTGAACCTATGAAGTACGCTAGCTATGTACTCACATTGAGTCATGCTTTATACTTTGGAGAAGCACTATCTAATGTGAATTTCAACTTATATATCCATTTACATGGTAAATCTTTCCTGCCCTTTGACAAAGGTACTAAATCCCAAGAACCATTCTTGTGAATGGAATCCAACTCACTCTTCCTGGCATGCTCCCACTTGACATGATCCTCTATCTGCATAGCCTCTTTGTCGCAAGAAGGCGGGTCGATAATTGCTAGCATAACAAAATCTAATCCTAGAACATATCTATCACGTGGACTTGAGACAGGTGCAGAGCATCTTAATGGTTGCTGAGCAGGAACATTTGTAGACTGATCCGATAAGAGATTCTCTTGAGTATTCCTATGTGAACATTTTTATGCATGCTAACTAGAGGACTAGTATCCTCAAACACCTCTCTTCTCACTTCAACATCCTTAATGGGTTGTTTATGCATCTTACACTCATTGAAAATGACATCACTACTTCTGATCATTGACTGTGTTTTAGGATCCCATAAACGATATCCAAATTGTCCTTCTCGACCATATCCAAGAAAAATGCATTTCTTTGACTTATGGTCCAACTTTTATCTAATATTCTTGGATATATGAACATATGCTTCACACCCAAAAACTCAAAGATGATCAAAATATGGTGGCTTCCATGTCCACAAGTCTTGTGCAACTTTCAGACCTTTGGCAATACTAGGTGAAAGGTTAATCACATGAATTGCAGTCAATACTACTTCTGCCCAAAAGCCTTGTGAAAGGTTTGCATGGTGCAGCATAGAGACTACTCTATCCTCAATAGTTCTATTCATCCTTTTAGCTACACCATTCTGTACTGGGGTATAAGGAGCTGTAACTCTCTACAAATTCCTCTAGACTAGCAGAAAAGGCTGAATGCATGTGAGGTTACACCCCAATATCTGAACGTAAATCTTTTAGCTTCGTTCCTTTTTTAGTCTCAACTGAAGCAAGCCATTTTTTGGAAGTCGAGAATACCTCATCCTTTGATTTGATAGGATATATCCAAACTTTTCTAGTAGCATCATCTATGAAATTGACAAAGTAAAGAAAACCACCTAATGACCTTGTGGGCATAGGACCACACATCTGTATGAACGAGATCTAAAGGTTGAATTGAAGAGTCAATGTGCCTTCTATGCACATTTCTGGATTGCTTTCCATATTGACCATGCTCACAAAATGAAAAATCAGAGAAAGATAACATAGGTAGGTAGCCAGAATGAGAAATATTTTCCATTCCACTACGAGATATATGGCCCAAATGACCATGCCAAATACAAGCCATAGGCTGCTTCGTAACAACTAACAAGTGATCTTTCTATGATACAAATAAAGGATAAAGTGAGCTAACTTTTCTTCCTCTTGCAATAACCATATTGCCCATTGATATGCATAAGGACCGAGCATAAAGGACCACCTTGTAACCAAGGTGTTCAAGTTGACCAACTAACATCAAAGTGCATGATAACTGAGGTATATGGCATGCATTATGCATAGTAAATTTTGAACCATCAATGAAGTGCACAACCACATCCCCAACTACCCCCACAACATCACACCGGTAAGGGTCACGCAAGAGTCACCAAGTCTCACGGTATCAAGAGACTTTGCTGCATAATTAGAGAACCATTCTCTATGTGGTGTCAAATGGAAAGAAGCACCAGAATCTAGCAGACACATGTGGGAAAGAGAATAAGCCATAAGAGCCCTAATTGGCACAATACTATCAAGTGTCAACACATCAAGATCATAAAAAATAACATTAATTTCTTCAATCTTCAGAGTCGAAGTAGATGGTGCAGGTAATTGTTGCATATGCCCATCAACATTGTGTCCTTTACATTTAGCATTCTTTAATTGTGAGGCTTTCCTCAAAAGAAACATGTGAATGATGTGTGTGTCACTCTCCTCCCATCCATTTATATCCACTTGTATCTAAAATAGCAGTGATCTGGAATGATCTAGCGTCGCCATGTGGCCAGCATGCAACACTCATCCCCACTAACCATCAAATACCTTAGGATATACCCACGAGCTTAGGACCTTGGCTAACTAGCCCTCGTCCAACACACACATGGAATGGTCTCTGTAGACCAATGTCTGACACTCTCTCCCCCTTCTTGCCCTCAATGATCAATGAGGGAAAGTACTTGCGAACCAGAGCTGCTGATTCCCAAGTAGAGTCAGTAAGTAGTAATCCTCTCCAGGCTACCAGATACTCTTGGATGACATGATTCCTCAACCTTTTCTGTCTCCTATCTAGTATTATGTCTGGAGAATGATCTTCTCTATCGGTTTCCTAGAAAGAAACAGTACCCTCTATTAGATTATCCTCCCTAGATATATACTTTCTTAATTTACTGACATGAAACACTGGATGGACTCTGCAACCTGGAGGAAGCTCTAATCGATATGCAACATCACTCAACTTCTTTACTATCTTCCAAGGTCCACAATACCTTGGTGACAGTTTATTACACTTCCCTGTGGACAATGAAGTAGATCTTGCCAGTACCTGAAGGAAGACTCGGTCTCCTTCCTCAAAGGAACTAGGAGATCTTTTCCTATCAGCATACTCTTTGGCTCTATCAGCTGCTTGCTGCATCTTGGATTTAGCTATTTAAAGGTTTGTTTGGAGATTCTCTAAGAAATCGGAAGCACTAGGACATTTCTGAGGCATTCCTATGGTACTGGGAGCAGTGGGATTCATGCCATAGTTCATCTCAAAAGGAGACATCCCAGTCACCTTGTGAGGTCTATTGTTATAAGCAAACTCTACTAGTGGCAAATAACTATCCCAATCTGTCTGTCTCTCAGACACATATGCCCGCAACATATCCTGGAGAATTTGGTTGACCCTTTCGGTCTGACCATCTGTCTGTGGATGATCACCACTAATCATTTTTAGTGATACTTTTAGTTTGTCAAATACAAACTTCCAGAAATGTCCTGTAAATCTAACATCCCTATCTGAGACTATGGATGTCGGTAACCCATGCAATCTGAAGACATGATGGATAAACAACTCCGCTACCTGTGGATCTTCTATCGTCTCTTGTGTAGGTATGAAATGAGCCATCTTGCTCAGTCTATACCACAACTAGGATTGTATCCCGCTTCCTTTGGGTCCCCGGTAACCCTACTATGAAGTCCATGGATATACTATCCGAATTATCATCTGGAACTTGTAAAGGATGTAAAGGACCCGGTGTCTTTAACCTTTCTGCTTTGTTGACTTGGCACATAAAGCATTGTTGAACATAAGTATGGATATCTCTGGCTAATCCAGGCCACCAAAATGTTCTTCTAACAAGTTGTATTGTCTTGTCAACACCAGGATGTCCTGCGCAGGGAACATCATGGTTATCATGGATGAATTTCTTTCTCAAATCCCAGGAATCTGGCACACAAACCTTTCCTTTCCGCTTCACTATTCCATTCTCTTGTGAGAAATTAGAATACAGAATGGACTTGTTTGTTTTAGTAGAAGAAGAAACAACTAGAACTGTCCCGTCTCCTAAAATAGAGTCATCACTAATGGCTCTAACTATATGTAACAAATGTGGATCTTCCACCTGTGCTTCCTTAATTTCTTGAAGCAATGAGCTTTCTAAAACTGTCAAGCTCATTTGATACATTATATGAGATAATGCATCAGCTACTATATTTTCTTTGCCTCTTCTATACAAGATTTCCATATGAAGTTCTTGCATAAGCTCAGCCCAACGAGCGTGTCGGCCTCGAAGATCTGGCTGACTACAAAAATACTTGAGTGTATGATGATCTGTGAATACCTTAAAGTCCACACCATAAAGATAGTGTCTCCAAACTTTAAGTGCATGCACCACCGCATACAACTCTTGTTCATGCACTGGCCAATTGCGTTGTGCATTACTTAACTTCTTACTTTCAAAAGCTATTGGCCTGCCATCTTGACTCAGGACTGCTCCTATGGCTATGCCGCTAGCATCGGTCTCTAACTCAAATGGTTTCTGAGGGTCCACCACTTTGAGTATAGGAGCCTCTGAAACAGCTTGTTTCAGAGTATCAAAACTCTCTTGCTGCTCTTGCTTCCATGCAAATGGAATTTTGCCTTGAAGCAAGTTCTTCATAGGTGCTGCTATCGACAAATATGAAGAGATGAATTTCGGATAGAAATCGGAAAGTCCTAAGAATGATCGTAACTGCCCCTCATCATGAGGAGTAGGCCATGCTAAAATAACTGATACCTTCTTGGGATCCATCTGAACCCCATCAGCTGAAATCACATGCCCTAAATACTCTATCCTTGGAAGAAACAACTGTGTCTTCTCTGGATTTACATACAGCTGATTTTCTTTTAAAATATTCAACACAAATCTTAAATGATTTGTGTTGAATACACTACTACTAAATGCACAGTCCTACTATACACTAGCAAATCATCCACAAAATCAACAACACACTTTCCTATGAAAGGTCGTAAGATATCATTCATTAACATCATAAATATAGCTGGAGCATTTGTCAAACCAAAGGGTATGACCTAATACTCATAATGACCAAAACGGGTCTGAAAGCTATCTTATGTACATCATGATCTTTCACTCTAATCTGATGATAGCCACTCTTTAAATCTATCTTACTAAATACAATGGCTCCACCTAAAGCATCCAAAAGATCATCAATCTGGGGCATAGGATATCTATGTTTAAAAATAGTGATCTTATTGAGTGCTCGATAATCGACAAACATCCTATAAGATCCATCCTTCTTCTTCACAAGGAGAACTGGTGCGGCAAAGGGTGAATAGCTGGGTCTAATCAACCCTTTTTGAAGATACTCGTCCACGACCTTGCGGACTTCATTTTCCTCCTGAAAACTCATTCAAAATGGTGGCCAAGCAGTCGGACTCGCTCCTGGTACCAATTCGATCCTATGCTCTATATTCCTGCAAGGAGGCAAACCCGATGGTAATTCCTTTAAAAACAACCCTTGGAATTTTGCTCTCACTTTAGCTAAAAGTGCTGGAGCATTCCAACTTGAGTCTCCATGACTGCATGAATCCATCTCAACATATGACAAATACATGAAATAAAGAAAATAGATATACTTACAATCAATTTTGAGCAACTTGGTAGCAATCACCAATCGTGTCTCTTAGAGATCTGGTTCTCTACGGATCAGTAATCTCCTTCCCTCATGCTCAAACTGATACACATGCGAAGCAAAATCAATGACTCGTTTCTTCCTCGCATGCCACGTTTTACTAAGAACTATGTCGAATCGAGCTAATCTCGCTATCTCAAAATCCAATCTCTCCTCATAGGACTGGATTTGAATAGGAAGATCAACTACTCGTCTATCCCAAGTCTCAGTTCCCTTCCCATCAGCTAGCTCTACGGTATAAGTATAATCTGGCTGTACCGTGTTTAAGTGTAATCTCTTGACTAATCGGGAACTAATAACATTATGAGTCGAATCTGTGTCAAAGAGTACCTTGACAGGTTGTCCTGCCACGACTCCTCTCATAACAATAAGCTCAATATCTGGGAACCGGTATCCTTTCTGTGCCACTGGTGAAAGCATAGCATCTGACACAGTCGGAACCTTTTTAGTGACCATCATGGCCACTATGGGAGATGATAATGGAGATGGGGAATCCCCAAACTCATTCTCACTCGCACCCCCTGCCTGAGTCGGATTTATGACTATGGTGGCTGCTATCTTTTTCTTTTTAGGATAATCCTTATACAAGTGCTACCCTAAGCAACCATAGCACAAACCCTCTTTCATTGCCTTCTCTTTCTGCTGAGGGGTAAGAATAGATCGATTATATGCCCTCTCAGCCAGAGAAGACACTTTTCTCTTTCCTCCTAAGACTGTCTGGATCATATGCACCTGCTTAGCCTCCCTAGAAGGCTGTGCACTGACCAAACTAGGAGTCAAAGTATGGAAAGGTCGGCCAACCCTAGTCCATGGGGATCTCTGGCCCTGGGAACCTGTGCTCCTGTGGCCGTCCTCATAAACTAAGGCCATCTCTGTGGCCTGTGCCAAAGACTGACACCACTCCTTCCTCACTAAAGGTCAAATAGTTTCTTTGAGTCCCAAAACAAACTTGTGGACTTGAAGAAATTATGGAATGGTATCAGGTACTTTAAGAAGTACCTCTCCATAACTATCAACGTATTCCTGAATTGATTGATTCTTCTGAGTGATGAAGAACCAGGTGTCTAGTGCTCTAGACCTCTCATCAGGTGGTACAAAATTATTATAAAATAGGATTTTAAATTGATCGCATATCGTGGGCTCCTTCTTATCCTGCTCTATCTTACGCCACCTATGTGCGACATCCATAAGATTATAAGTGGTCTGCTGAATCTTGTGCCTATCATCAGTGATATGACACAGACGAAAAGCACTGTTCCCACTTGCTGAGCCACTGCTCAACCGCGTCAACAGTCCTAGCGCTAGTTGAGCCATGATATCTTGGCAGCTTAAGATCCTTAAGCTGCCATCTGGCTTCTCTAACTAAAATGCTATCTCTAGGGACTTTTGAAGTTTGATGCTCATCTGGAGCATCTACCTCCATCTCTGGAAAATGAGAATAGAGTGGCTCTTCTTCTTTCTTAAAACCACAGACGTGTTCCAAGATATCCTGAAGGGAACTCTCTAAGGATAAAATTCTATTGTTCATGGCTTGAATTGGATCAACTGGAGGTTCTGGCATAAGGGTATCTGTCCTAATAGGTGATGATGGTTCGGGTTCCATGCTAGAACTAAAGGCAAGAAACTTTTTCTTTTGGTTTTCCTTTTTTTTTTTTAGACTAATCAAATGTATATACTAGTGGCAAGCGGAAAAGGAACCAATCAAAGCTTTTGCTTAACAGAAAAAAACGAAAGAAAGAAACTTTAATATGTTTCCTAAACTTCAATGCACATGCATGCTAATTTTTAGAAATTTTGGCAGCCTAACGGTGTCACTTTAAAATCCGAAATAATTTCGAAAAGCGTCAAGCATTCAACAAAATCAAATCATCAGTGCCGACAGGCACGATCTATTTCGTTTTCTCAACGAACACCTGCAATTGAAAACTTTTCCAAGTATGTTGTTGGGCTCTACAGGCCCTCAATCAAAATATTTCTTTTATTGATACCTGCCGATACTTACCACCTGTAAGAAAAGCTCAAGCATCGAACATACATCTCTATTTATGCTCTACTTACGTCATCCTACGTGTAATGCAAGAATACTTCTAATATGCACAATCAAGAGA
The DNA here is from genome assembly GCA_020310875.1 of Ceratopteris richardii. Taxonomy (NCBI): domain Eukaryota; kingdom Viridiplantae; phylum Streptophyta; class Polypodiopsida; order Polypodiales; family Pteridaceae; genus Ceratopteris; species Ceratopteris richardii. Next base: position 51,273,511 of record CM035424.1, read on the forward strand.
ATAATCAACCAAATATTGACTAAATACTTATCTCAGATTTCTTGTGATATTCTTGAAGCATCCAATTGAAGAGCTACGGGTAGACTATTCACTCCCTTTGGTTCGTGGATCGTAGAAGTCTTCAAACAATCCAATTCCAACCTCTGTTGCAGGCAATAACTGGACCCAAAGTATGGCTTATAGCCACTCCCTGGAAAGATCTCTGAGAGAGCTTTTTAACAAGCTCAAGAACTCCAAATTTGGATAAGATTTGACCAAGTTATGACCAATTTGGCTACTTTGGTGAGGTTTTGATAACTCAAAATCTGAAAAATGTATAGTTCTTCACAAAAAAAAATCGATCTTCTTCTCTGAGAGCAGCGCGCGCAACAGTTCATATATCCCATATGAAGAGTATAAATCAAGAAACAAAATGACGACCTGTAAGGCAGAAAAGCGCGCTCGCAGGCTTATCCCACATACACTTTAAGATCCAAATATTGTATATATGGGTGTGCAGAACCACTCTCTGCAAAGTCGACTGAAGGAGACTCTCTGATCACGCGAGCAACATGAAGAAGATAAGAGTCCTTTGCTGAAATCCCGGCAGGCCTCCTCGATACCTGTGCTTGAGATCCGCAGAGCAGGGTAGCACCAAACAAATGATCGTTCTCCTCAAACTTGGGTAGCGCTCTTTGATGGCTGCCTTGAAAGGCAGGGTCACACGGAACACTCAAAACACAGCCGCCTTGGGTGAAGAGCACCTCAAGATCCTCTGTATGCGTGCCTTGGGCGGGGATCACCCGGCTCTCCTGCTACCGTTCGACGATGACGGCTGATCAGAAGAACGCGAACGCCAGAGAGATGAACACGACCCCCGAAAAGAAAACATGCATGACTTTTTCTCAGCGACGCAAGATTTTTTTCTAAAATTAGCTCAACAAGAACCTGCTCTGATACCAAGTGTGAGGCTTTCCTCAAAAGAAACATGTGAATGATGTGTGTGCTACTCTCCTCCCATCCATTTATATCCACTTGTATCTAAAAAAGCAGTGATCTAGAATGATCTAGCGTCTCCATGTGGCCAGCATGCAACACTCATCCCCACTAACCATCAAATACCTTAGGATATACCCCCGAGCTTAGGACCTTGGCTAACTAGCCCTCGTCCCACACACACATGGAATGGTCTCTGTAGACCAATGTTTGACATTAATGCATAAAAGTCTTTCTTCATGTGTCCTTTCTTATGACAATAATGACATTCAATATCCCCCTTCCTTGACTTACTTCTACTCTTATTCCGTTGACCATTCTTATCCTTGGCCTTGCTCCTGCCACGGTGTTGATTCTTTCCTTGGTAAGAATCATGAATATTATATGCATCTCCACTCTGAGTGCTAACCATAGATTCTCTATGAATCTCCTCACTCAAGAGTGCTCCACATATGTCATCATAGACTAGTTTATCACCAATGCACTATTGCTAATAGTTGTGCATGGCAAGGTGCATAGCAACAAGAGTGCTTTCATTTCATTATCCATATCCATTTTCTAAGCTTTTCACTGGGAGAATATAGAATCAGACACATTTAGATGAGTATCAACACTATCTGTGTCCTTCATGCAAAGGTCATCTAACTTTCTCATCAGATACACTTTCTTTTATGTCGTCTCTTTTTCATATGTATTGCATAACTTCTTCCAAAGCTCCTCTGCACTTTCACTATCTAATACTATAAAGTAAACATTATTTGCTAGGTGCAATGGAATGGTAGACCTAGCCATTTCATCTAACTCATCCTAGTCATCTTCATCCATGTTAGTAGGATTATTTAAGATTCCATTTACTAGCTTCCATTGCCTCCTTTGAATCAACACATATTTGATCTGATTCTTCCATACAGCAAGTTATAGCTCCTCCTCGAAACACTGGCACTAGACCCTGATCCACCAGATGTGCCTGAGACCTCTGATGCCATGATGGTACACAACTGAATAGAATGATGATCGAGCTAGAAGAGTCCAAACACTTGTAAGGCTCAAAGAAGGATGGCCAAGTGTTAGATTTTGGGAAAGAATTCAATAATATTCTCAAAAAAATGAATTAATGAACAGTAATGACCAACCAGAAGTACTATGTGAGAATAAATGTGCTCGCATCAATATGTGTATCAAGGAGTAAATCAACCACTGTATAGTTGACCAAAAACCAAAAAATCTAAAAAACTTTAGCCAGAGTATCCTCTACAAAATGAGCATATGACTAATTTCAAAGTCTCATAAAATTGGAAGTACTAACATGCTTACCTACATAGTGAATCATTGACTTCGCTGCATATAATCACTTACTTGAAAGAAGCCAACTATGCTTATCGGGCACCTATGAATAACTATCATACATCTCCTATGGCAAGACTCAGCAAGTCTTCCACCTGCATCACTGAAGAGACCCCAACATATGGGTGTCTCCCAGTTAAGAAAACCTCAACAAGACCCTCTTTATCAAACATAAAAGGATTTATGCAAAAAAACATAACCACTATATCAATGACCACATGAATGTACATAAGCAATACCCATAGAAGCGTACAATGTGTATATGTGCTTAGTATATGCAGTAAAATGACACTGAAAGGTTGAATGCACAGCCCAATAGCTAGCCAACAACATTTGAAAGTGTTTGTCAACTCTATTGCTTATGTTCAAAACATGCATAAATTTGCAATGGTTGCTCCCATCACAACTGAAAGTGTTTGTCAACTCTATTGCTTATGTTCAAAAACATGCATAAATTTTCAATGGTTGCTTATGTTCTACGAGTGTGGCTGAAAACATAGTCCCAAAGGTGAATACCTTTTTTTCATAGAAGTACAAAGAACACTCTTCTTGATGTTTTTGAAATTGTGTGAAGAGACCTATGCATGAAAGTACTCCAAAATGGCTCCAAACATCACCCCAAAAATGCTTCAAAAATAGGGTTTGAAAGCAAATAATGAAGCTTTGAGGGACCAAAACATGTTCAAGGTGATGTTATCCTTAGTCTTTCCCCTTCTTCAGACACCACAAGAGTGTAGCTTAGTGGCAAGAGATTTCCACAATTAAGCAAGCTTCAGGGGGAATAGTACTATGATGGGTGACCTCCGAGGAAGTACCGGGAACCTCTATCTTCCTTGATCGCTGAGGTCCTCCCTCGCACGCAATCAACAATGCCAACAATGACTTTGGTGACTCCGATGACAATGTATGCCAAGTTCTATGTCTTGGTCGCTGCCTTATTCATAAGCCTTGGAGAAGGCGTTGGGTGGGTGGGCAAGTGCTCGCTTCGCACACACAAAAGCAACAAAGCTTTTGAATCAAAATGCTATGATACTAATAAAGTATTTTGATGGTGATGCACCAATAGTGTGCTCTCCTTCTCGAGAGCTCCATGATGATATCCTCGGACTAGAAAACCGAGCTCCAAGCGTCACACATGGTACTTTGCATAGAGGCTACAAAATATGCAGAAAAACACAGTACACAAGGATCATGAACATAGACTTCTTAGGTGTTACAAATGCGGTCGAACATAAAGTCTGTGGCTGAGCAAGCCACTATATGTTTTATTGAAGAACATATACAAAGAAGCATCCAATGGCCATTTGGCCTTTCACATGGACACTAACGATAACAAATAGTTTTGTCTCTATTTTGATCATGATTGCTTAATTTCTCTGGGTTCACTTCCTGCTCTACCATAGGTTGGTTCATTGAAGCATTAAGTTCTGCAAAAGGAGGGATATCTCTTTCTATTTTCTTCTACCTTTCTTCTTGGCCTCTCGCCCAAAAGTGGGACATCTCTTTCTATTTCTTCTTTGCCTCTCGCCCAAAAGTCATGTGGCAAGTTGGCTTCCACTTCCAAAATTATAGTCCTTTTATATGGTCCCAAAATGTTATCGTTCTTTAATCTCCTTGACTTGCTCCGATTCCTTCAGTTGTGAGTTGAAATTTCTTAAAAATCCCTAGATTTTTTTTAATGGAATTCTCATTTCAAGGAGGTTGGGTGTTGCTTGTTCTAGCATAGTCTCTGCATTTTCAATTAATGTTATACATATTTCAAGTCTTTCTTTTTCAACATCTCTTCTTGGATAGCTCTACTCATATTGCTCTAGACTAGGTCATGTCTCTATTCTAGAGTTATAAGCTTTCAACCACATTTTCAAATCTTCAAGCATAGGATCCTCTAGAATTGATCATAGCTATTTCTTTATTTGGTTTTCCTTCACCGAATTGTTGTTGTGATTGGCTCGACTAGCTAGCTTAGTTTTGATGTCTTTTACATCTTTCTCTTTCTCTTTAGCCAACTTCTTAATCCACTTGTTTTTTATTTTATCTTGTCTGGCTTTCCATTTTTGAGCTTTCTTCCTCTTTGATGGTTTTACTCTTCTGAATCCTCTACTACTTGAGGTAAGGATTCTACCTCATTTTGCTTTTCTAGGACATTAGCTCTTTGATTTCCTAGGTTTTCTTTGGCTTTGGATTTGATGACGGCTTTAAAAGGCATGATGTATTCTTTATTGCTTCCAGAGGACTCTATTACCTCAATTACATTAATATGAGATGTAGGTGAGGGTTCTTAGGATAGCCTCTAAACAACGTTCCTTCCTAAAGTCACTCCAATATTCTTCGCAAACCTTATGAGGTGGTGGGTGGTAAGGCATTGTGGAATCCCTAATGAAGTGGTCTCCTCCACATCTATAACATGGTCCTCTAGGTGCATGTGGTCTAACTAGAAGTCTTCCTAGAGCTTGAGCTCTAGGTGTTGTGTACATTAAATTGGCATATTCAGATCCATATTTATTTCCATAGCAGACATGTTCATAATATTGTAGCTCATATGAAGATTCATACTTATGAGATTCTCATCATATGAATAACAATCTCCATAGTTTTGTTCATAGCCTTGATTTACATTTTCTGTACTAATCAATGGTGTCACAGGTACTACAACACTCTCAAGGTTTTCTTCAAGTTGTGTGTACTTGAGAGGTAGTACATTCTGAGGATGTGGGGGCCGTTTCCCTAGCACAAGTTGAGGCTAGTTGTATCCATGATAGTCATATGGCCTTGTGGGTGGTCCTTGATATGGGACATATCTTGGAGTCTCACTCACTTATTCTCTTGGTTGGTATCCAAATGGCCTATATTGTTGTGGCGAGAATGGCCTAGATTGTCTATTATAAGGCCAATTTTCCATGATATGATTGGTGAATATTTATTCTATGTGATAGTAAATATTAGGCCATTGTGGTGGCTTGCTATTGTATTGGTTGGACTATTGGCGAGTAGTTCCTCCTCTTGTGCGAGCATGAGATGGGTGGTCTCCTCCATAGTGCAAACATCTTCTCAACATGGGCATTCTCATAGGTTGGCTTTGATAAGGTTTTTAGCCTTGCTCGTTTTAAACTCCTACTTTTTTTGCCAATATGTATGCTAATTCCTCAACATTGTTGGATTTGGAAGAGGCATTACTTGCAGTATCAACAGATTTAATTGAAGTTTTTGGAATCTCCAAATCATCATCTAAATTTTCTTCCAAATCTATGAGCTCTTTTAGACATCCATCTAGTGTTTGTAATTGTTTCTCGTATACCAAACTTCTCAAGTTTCCATTGGTTACACCATCCAAAAATAGTGATATCCTTTTTTATTGTGTGGGTCTTTCAACCACTAGACATTGTGAATTCACCAATGAATTCCTCAAAGAACTGCTCTATATTGATAAAGCAGTTGGGGTCCTAAGGTTGAAACCAAGTCAAAGAAATTTCAATCAAGGTAAGACCAAACGATTCATATTGGATAAAGATGTCATCAACTTGTTCTGCACACAACACTTGTCTGAACTTTGCCATATGCTCACAAGGATCTACAAAACCATCATAATGATTTCTTATGCACTTGGCTACCTGAATACGTCTTAGCCTTCTACCCAGTTTAGGAGGTTGAGGAAACACTTGAACCATAGGATGCACACCTTGTCCTTTGCCTTGTGGGGGTCTTAAAGGAAAGGGTGATCTATTCATCATCTCACTTTGCAAATGGGTATTTGGTATGGTGTTGGTATTTGTTATAGTAAATTGAACATGTGGCATGATTGGAATACTTTCTTGACTAATTTGCCTATGAACGGACTCTCCTGGCTCTATTGTTGCCCTTGAGTATTTTGTGAGGTGGTTGTCTGATCCTTTGGTGGGAATATTGGCAAACCCAAGTACTGTAGGCTAGATTTCTCTAGATTAGTAAACTTCCCAATATCTTCTCTTTTTTTTATCCAGATAAGTGACTCTAGAAGAGTCTTCATGATCCTGCAATTCATAAATTTTAGCAGGGTTGATGTTATCTCCCTAGTGATAGGTGAAGTGGCTTGCAAGGTTTAACAATTCCAGCTATTAGGTAAAGGTCCATCAAGTAATCATTTTGAGGGATTTTGTCCCCTCTCCAAATGTTTACTACTACCGATCTTCCTCTTGGGGTAGATACTCCTTCTCTATCATTAGTCTTAGTAGGGTTACTAGGTTCCCCAATTTCTTCTCACTCATTGATTCTCTCTCGATGCTCAATCATTAAATACAACTGTCCTCTTTTTTCCATGTACAATCCTCCCTCAAATTTCATGGATTGCCTTGGAAAAAATTCAGAATATGTGGAATCCCTAAGTCATGCTACTAACCTATTGACTCCATCCAAGTATATAGGAACTCCATACAACTTTTTAGAGAAAAACTACAAGGAATTCCTATAATCTCCTTCTATTGTGGACATGAGCTCTAGTAAATGGATAAAGCTATGTATATCCTTAGAGGCCATAATCGGATACATCCAGATTTGAGGTTCATTCACAATTTGGTACCGTTACGAGTTTTTTTTTTTAACCTTAGTCTTAGGATTTTGCAGTTATGGTATTCTATTGATTCTTGGAAAGGGATTCGCCCCTTGGTTGATTACTAAAATTCCTCAAAGGTTTTAGTTTAGGATTAATAAGTGTTTGTTCCTAATTTATGGGATACATGATACTTGTGGTCTGAGTGATATACGATGCCAAGTTTGGATGATATGATACTTGGGTACTCTCATGATATGTGATACTTCAATCCTCCATGATACATGATACTTGGGATCAAGGTCATACACGGTACTTGATACCAGTCACTCATGATACACGATACATAATTCTTGTGATCAACATGATACACGATACCTTAGGTCAACATGATACATGATATTGGATATGGACAATGCATGATACCTCAATCCTCATGATACAGGATATCCAAAGACACACGATACATGACACCACAACTAAAAAATACAATACTTGGACAAGGATCTGATGATCCATGATACACAACCCGAATCGGTGACATATGATACTTAGAGTATTGGTGATGCATGATACTTGGGCATTCATGACACTTGACCAAAGGGTACATGATACTTGCCTATCTTGATACACGTAGGAGTAAGATATTGATGATACATGATGCCTACCATGTGCAAAGACACATGGGAATTTGGTATCGTAGTTAGCAAACTCATTGAATCATGATACATTAACTTTTTAAAGTCAAATTTAGAAAATTTTAATATCAGTGTGTTTCTTGTGCTCTCTTTGTCACCCCTATATGCATATACCCAAAAACATCTTCCAAAATCTATGAGCCTCATGATACTCGATGAGTGTCGTGCTATCCTGTATGAGGGTTCAATTAAAATTTTGAATTATGCACAGTAAAGTCCTCACCTCTAATAGTACTCTTGTCAGTTTTCAGCACTAGAACCTTGTTGTATAGCAAATTCAATGCAATACAAGCTCTACAATACTGATCATTACTAAGATCCACGATACTTGCAATTTACAAGTGAACTAAATGTGGTGAGTTTTGGATTTTTGTCTCTAGTTGGGTTCAGTGACTTAGGAAAAAATTGTAAAATTTGTTCGGTTTTTTTTGAAATGTGATGGGCTTATTCTAATTCCTAAATCTCTTATCTAGTTCTTAACCTAGATTCCTCCACTCCCAACCTAATCCTAAAAACTTTGCACACACACACACACGCATTAGGTCTATGAAGCAACAAGTGCAAGAGAGTATTTGTCACTTAGCAAGCTATGAAAATTTGCTTCCTCACGCTCAGTACCTTCATAACAATGCTCTAACCATCATGAGGCACTTTGATGTAAGCCCAAATCCCCGGCAAGGGCACCAAAAATGTGTGTACCTAAACTCACAATGTCTTAGGGATTTTCAATGAAAGAAAGTAAATCTCCATCATCAAGCAAATGCATAAAGTGGTGGCATTGATACACACATTAAATTATCAATCCGAAATTCTAACCCAATCAAGTGTATGATGACATGTGCTTCATTTATAGTTAATGTATGAAAGGGACAAGTAATGCATGCAGAAATCAAACATCCACCTCACGTGGCACCTCTTACACAAGAGTGTGTATTGCAATACTTAGTGCAACATTAGACACAAATCAAGTTATATCTCTCAACTCCGATACTCGAATTAATATAGTCAGTAGCAAGTTCATTTGGAAGCTCTGGGTGAGACACATCCAATGATATTTTGAGCTCGATTGCACCTCTGTGCATCAAGTTTTAGCCAAAAAGTAGAGTGGCGGGAAACACCGACTCTCACTTGTAGGCATCCTATGCTTCACACACATGCACAATAATAGCAACAAGAGATGGGGAACGGATAAACAACACCTTTAGACAAGCATTCCATGCCTCAAATAGAGAGAAGCTCATGAAAAAGAAAATACATAGGCAAGAAGAATCAAATTTGAAATTTTTGCAAGTTAACTCCTTAAAATGGAAAAAATAGTTACAAAAGAGTCACAAGTGACTTATATACATGTGCCTGAATTTTGGTCCTTTCACATAAGAGACTGGAACTTTCTCTATAAATCACTAAGTTCTTACTATTGTACAAATGAAAAGCTACAATCTTCACGGATTATGCATCTAGAGGACTGCTCTAGAGCAATTGCAAAGCTTCTTAAGATTTTACAATGGATTTTTGGAAAAGAAAATTAGCCATTTCTTGAAAATTTCGGGGCTTGCTTTTCTTTACTTCTTTCTTCTGCTTCATTGTCTTTAGTCCTCTACAACAAAGGTCCTGTCCTCCTTCAATCATTTGTACTTGTCAATCACACTTGAAACTCACTCACCTGAATCAGCCAACTATTTGTAATTTACTTCCTACAAATCACGGAGAACTCTTTGAAGGTTTGGACTCATGCTCCATTCCATCTCTATTAGCTCACATATAAATAATTGTATAAGTATGCGAAACAAAACATCTCGCTTAATCTAGTTCCATAAAATTTTGTCTAGATGTATTCCTCGGCCGTCAAATATAGTTTGCAATTTGGGATACTTTATGTTGACTTTGGAGAGGCAATCTGCCAGCTAGAATAGTTTTTCTTCATTTTGAACTGTCTACTTCATCTTGTAATCGTTTAGAGGGATTTTGATCATACTAGAAATTTTTTATATTCTAGAACTGTTCAAGTTTCGGGTCTTCATTTCATGTGAACTCTGGAAACCATTGAGTGTACCTCTTCCATTGCATATACGTGAGCGAAACGATGGGTAGATCATGATTTACACTTGTTGCGCGGAAGCCTTTAATGCCGTCATAGCAACTCTAAAAGTCGAGGATGGAGAGGTTGATGCTGTCGAGAAACAGTGGAGGACCGCAGCGGCTGTCGTTCCAGCTTTCGATACGGCATCCTCAGACCCGATGCTTCAAGAGGAAAGTCAACTCCCATATACATGAGCAGCGCTTACGGAGAGTGGAACAGAAATGGATAACAGGCCGCCATTATTTCATGAAAATATCATTTCGCTTCTCACAGTAGCCCACTTACAACGTCGATGATGTATAAGCATTTGTATAAACAGAACCTTGAAAACGGCATGGCTGAGCTTCATCCGAACTACTGTCAGATTAGGGTTTTTCACGCCTTTTAACAGAGCAGACTTTGATATCGAGCTCATGCGGGAGAAATATATGGCAGTCACGTCTTGGCGGATAGCGCTGAGGACCTTTTGTTCCCATGTGAGCTCGATATCAGGTCGATGGACCCCTTTTCTTATCCACGAAATCGTGAGCCCACAGAACGCTCCTGTCAATGGAGGAAATCTAAGCACACAGCTTGTCCTCCTTGTCCAAGAGGACGGGGGATTCCCCCGATGACTTTTGTCATCAGAGGAACTGCGCATAAAGTATTCAGCCTGAAAGCCCTCTGTCTCTCGTAGTCTTTCTCGAGTGGGGGCAATCTACAGGTTACAACGTAAGCTACAAGCAGCTATGGTGCATGTGAAAGCCGAGACAGACGTTTGGCCTACGCTTAGGGGCATCTTAGATTGCTTGAGGCCCTTCCCCCTCTTAGAAAGCCCTGCTTTGTCATGAGAAGTGTTTACTTTTCATGAAGTCTTCGATACCTTGCCCTCATGTCTGGAGGGAATCTTGGATTGCGACGGACATATTACATTTTTTTAATGTTTTGAAGGTTTCGGCCTGATGGGATCATGTTTTGAAGTAAAAACACTAATCTGCTGTGAATATGAAGAAAAAACAGTATTTTTATACCAAATTCTCCCACCTTCCGCCCATATTTCCCTCTTATATCTCATGCGCTAAACAGAGCTTTGCTATGGACATGATCATTCTGAAGAGTATGTAATGTTTCTCTGTGTAGCTGAAGTTATCATAATCACATCAAATTGAATGTTTTCACTTTAAAACATGATCATCAATTGGCCAAAACAGACCTCTCATAATCATTCTTAAGAGTATCTGATGCTAAACATAATCATAATCATGCTAATTAACAGACGTCTGGTATCCAAATAATCATTCTTAAGAGCATGTGATGTTTTATGAGGCTTACGTTTTCTGCATGAACCCAAGGTGTAACGTTTTCTTCATACATATATCTTCTACACAATCACCCTGGGACATGAAAAATGTACGATTGAGTATAGTCATAGTCTTTACTTCCGTCTTCACAGTTTCTTCTTCTGTCTTTCTTCTTCTGTCTCAACGTCTTCCTCGGAATATAAGATATTATGCATGTACAACAAAACTTATAAGCGAAAACGCTCACATTTAATCGTGTAAACCCATGTGTGCGCTCTGCTTTATCTCAAGTTAATCAGTAAAACAATTTGTGACCAAATAATCCCTCATTGAATCCAAAAGATTCAAAATTCATAGAAACATTCCGATCTATGTACGCATTTCAAACGCCCAGAAAGAAATTTACTAAGCTGGTTGGCCAAAAGAATAGTTGTAGAGTTTCTTACTCTCAGGATCATATCCAAAGCTGATAGTGTTATTTTCAACAGCTTGCGCAATATCCGCAAATTAATTCTATGTGAGAGTCGATGTTGACAAATGCCACAATAAACAAATGAAAAGATCGACGCCACCATGAAGAAAATAAGAAAGTTCAGCGCAATTATTATCAAATAATATATTTTATCTTCTACAAAGGGATCTTTGCTTTCCTCATAGGATTGAGGATAAAAAGTGAAGGAATGATAATGACAAGAATAAATATTATATGCATCATTCACATCAAGCAGGTCGATCCGTATTACCATAAAGTTTAGAAAGGTAGACTCCTCTCTCGCTGGCAACATTCATTTTAGTCACGTGCTACACCATACAAGGAACCATTTTTAATTAAACATAAGAGAACAATTTCACAAATCGGATTCCTATTCTCATGAGGATTATTTCTAAGTTCTCACTTCATGTTTATCTTCATCATCATCATCTGAACTACTAAAGCATCAACAGTTAAACATCTACACGCCCATTCCTTCAGTCTTTATTCCTTTTCACCGAGATAAGAGCTTCCATTTCACATGTCAATCGTGATTTTTAAACAGGCAGGCAAAACATTCAAAGTAGTTTAATGGGATGTGAAATACTAAATTGTGATGAATCCATTACAAGTATGTTTGAAAAGATGTCGTTCGAAAACTGCTTTGGACACAGATGGTTCTCCAATTATTAAACTGAATTCGCTTTCCATATATCAAGAAATAGATTGTTTCCTTGATCATTTTAAAGTTCCAAATGTTCTTCTCAAAACCAAGTAAAAGATATTTTTCTAAAAGTTTGAAGCCAATTGCCACACTTTTATTATAAGAAAGCTATAGCATTATGAAGGACGCATGCAAAGGCCTCTGGCACAAGGTCTAGCACAGACCAAATATTCATAACAAAGGAACCAACTGGATTGCTTAAGATTGTAATCAGAGATGCATTTTTTTTTTGGATTCTTTTCTAAATTGATTGATTTACCAAATGAGTGAATTGGGATAGGCATATTGGAACCCTCTTATGCACCATATTCCAATCGATAGTTTACAGTTCCTAGGGAAAATAGTTCTCTTTACTCTAGTTTAGAATTACGAATAGTGAATAAAGTCACAATTTGCGATATGGCAATATACCAGTAGTGAACGAGTTCATGGAGGCATTGTTTGAATGATCCATTTACTCACTTGGTGATTTGTGCTTAGGGTACGATCATTTACTCTCTTGTGCTAGGAGGGTGACTCGCCTCACATTGACCAATTAAAGTGATAGGGCTTGTTGGAAAGCTTAGAGGTTCTAGTTTAAGTGTGCAAAGTCGAAGAGGTTCAATCCTCAAGAACAGAGAGCAATTGAAGATTTGGTTAAGTATGATAGCGATAGAGCCATCCTAAGAAGGGATGATCATTCTTTTGCTACACTTTTTGAGTCACGGATATTTTCTATTAGTTTCTATGTTGCATCATGCAAGCTTTGACAAGTCTATTGCGTATAATTATTTTTTCTACATTACATGTGAGTAACCATTCACTTAATGCTACCTAAAGACTTGGAAGTTGTGAGTGCTTTATGAATTGAACATTAGTCGATAACGAGTAGAGGACCTCTCATTTAGTTATTGGGGACTTTTATATAACTTTTAAGCTTCAAGATGATTCAATAAAAAAACCTATGTTCTTTGAAAGATCATTGAGAAACAATTGATCCAAAAAGGTAACTTTCACATGAGCAACTACAAGAAGAGTTTACTATTTTGATTGGAGCATGCAACTTTTAAAGCTCAATGCTCTCTGTTGGAACTCAAGGTCAAACACGAGCACGAAAGCACATCAGAAAGGTGGACACACACAAGAAGAAGGAGCAAGTAGGGAGCTCCAAGAAGTACATGTCAAATTTTTAGCTTCAAACTTCTCCCTAGGCAGAGCCTTTGTGAAAAGGTCTGCAATGTTCTCCTGCGTGGGCACATATGCCAAGCTGATCTCCCCAGTAGAGAACCTCTCCCTGACATAATGATAATGCACCTCAATGTGCTTAGTGCGAGCATGGAACATAGGGTTCCTCGCAACTGCCAATGCGCTCTGACTGTCAGTGAAGATGGTGGTGGCAGAAGACTGACCAACACCCAAATCAGCCATAAGGCATCTGAGCCACACACACTCAACAGTCACTCTGAAAGCTGCCCTATACTCAGCCTCACAACTGGAAGTGGCCACAGTAGGCTGCTTCTTGTGCAACCAAGATATACATGAGCTACCAAGCATGAAGCAAAAGCCACTAGTGGACACACGAGTGTCATAGCAACCAGCCCAATCAGAGTCAGAAAAAGCATGCAAATCTGGCCGTAGTGATCCCACCTTGGGATAAAACAACCCAAGTAGCCGAGTACCACTCAAGTAGCGAAAGATGCGCTTAACTGCCTTCCAATGCATGACTCATGGGCAATGCATAAACCTGCTCATCTGTGAGACAGCAAACTGAATATCTGGCCAAGTAATGCATAAGTAAATCAAGCATCGAATAGCCTGCTGATAGAGAACAGCATCAAATGCATCTCCAGCATCATGAAGACTCAATCGTAAACCTGTCTCCATAGGAGTGGCAATAGGCTTACAGTCTTCAAGGCCAAAAGCTGCAATAATATGTCAATATATTTCGTTTGACACAAAGCCATTCCACCATCAAATTGCATAAAGTGAATGCCCAAATAGTGATGCAAGTGCCCCAAATCAGACATCTCAAATGAGGCATGCAAATCAGCCTTGAAATCAGCAATATGCTTCTCAATAGGACCAGTGAGCAGCATGTCGTCAACATAGACAACAATGATCAGAAGCACATCATTAGCACGCTTAACATATAAGGTGCTTTCAGTTGGACTGTTCTCAAAACCATGTGCAACCAGATAGGCATGTATCTTCTCATACCAAGCACAGGGTGCTTGCTTTAAACCATGTAATGCCTTCTTTAACTTGCACACCTGGTTTTCATGCCCTTTCTGCACAAAGCCACGGGGCTGAAAAACATACACTTCTTCATGCAAGTCACCATTCAGAAATGCTGTTTTAATGTCCAAGTGATGTACATTCCAACCATGATGGGCTGCAAGTGCACAAATGCTCTGAACAGTAGTCATACGGCATGTAGGTGCAAAGGTCTCATCAAAATCAATGCCTCTTTCCTATGCATAACCCTTTGCAACAAGCCTAGCCTTATACCTCTCAACTGTACCATCAGGTTTACACTTCAGCTTGTATACCCACTTAGTGCCAATGGCCTTCTTGCCAGGAGGCAAGTCACATAAAGACCATGTACCATTCTTTATTATAGCATCATATTCAGATTACATAGCAGCCATCCAATTTTCTGAATTTTGTGCTTCATCAAAAGAAACAGGCTCATTCTCATCATAGCGACTAGACGCAGCCATAGCATAGCAATCTGATGCAAAGGAGGCACTATGAGAGCCTGAACGAGTACGGTATGACAAAGGTGCATCTAATTTGTTATCACGCAAAGTTTGCACCAGCCATTTGGCATAGTTTTTGCCTGTTCAATATCAGCTCTCTCATCAACAAGTGCATCATGTAAATCTGCATCAGAAATGGAATGATCTGCATCATCATATGAAACCTGCAAAGGTTGAGAAGTTGCCTCATTAGGACCAGCACTAGACTTTCCACTTGTAAAAAGAGGCATCAAAGTATCATACATGTCTTTGGAGCTAACAGATGTCTCCTTAGTACATGAAATCAATGGCTGAATAGCATCTTCCACAAAGACAACATCATGGCTAACCAAAATAAGTTTAGTCTGTGGATGATACAAATGATAGCCTTTACTTTCAGAACTGTACCCAACAAAAATACATTTTATTGCCTTATCATCCAATTTTCTGCGATGTTGTTCAGGCACAAGTGCATATGCCAAACAAGCAAAAACACGCAGATGAGCAACAGATGGCTTGCGGTCATGCCAAGCCTCATAGATTGTAGCGCTTTAGTGGGACACCTGTTTAGTACATATGCTGCACACATGACAACCTCAAGCCAGAAACTATGTGGTAAACCTTGACTCTTGACCATGCACCTCGCCATCTCCATGAGTGACCTGTTCTTTTGTTCAGCAACTCCATTTTGTTGAGGTGTATACGATCAGAACGGAGGGTGCCCAATTTTACATGCTGACAGATTTTTAGCCAAAACCAAAAACTGTTTAAAGCACATGAACACTTCAGACTTTGCTTTGAGTGGATATACCCATGCATGCCTGGAAAAATCATCAATGAAAGTCATGAAGTAAAGGTAATTTCCAAACGAGGGTGTCTGCATAGGACCATAGACATCACTATGTACAAGCTGCAATTTTTGTGTAGCACGAACTGAACCATCTTTTGGAAAGGAGGAATGCTTCATTTTGCCCAAAATACAGCCTTCACAAACATGTTTTCCAGGCGCCTCAAGTTTGGGCAAAGAGGACACCATTTCAGATTTCTGCAGGCGTAGCAAACTAGCAAAATTCAGATGACCAAAGCGTGCATGCCAAAGCTTTGCATCTGACATAGCCTGAGAATCATTTACTACACATGCCAAATCATTTTCTGATCTTTCATAGTCTATGAGTTTATATAACCCACGACATAAAATGCCAGAAGCAATAATAACATCGCCATTTGACAGATCATGAACTGTACATCTGTCATCAACAAATTTCACAACCAAGCCAATCTTGGCTAATGCAAAAACTGATAATAGATTCTTCTTGATCCCTAGCACAAATAAAGCATCTGACAAAGTAAAAGAACTACCATCAGCAATAGTCAAAATGATCTTACCAACTCCCATAACAGGATAAGAGGAGTTGTTGGTGCATGTAACAGTATTCCCTGTAGGGGTAGGCTCGAGTGAAGAGAAGAAACTACGCTGCGAGGTAATATGTTTGGTCGCCCCACTGTCAAAGTACCAAACATCTGAGTCTACTACAGACATGCACTGCTCATGAGAAGATGGGTCAAAACTGCAAACAATAGTAAACGCCTATTCTTCTTCCTGCACAAGATTTGCAAACTCTGTTTTTGGTGTAGAGACCTCTGCAACAACCATTCCAGCCTCTTTCTTCTTTGCCTCTTTAGCAGTCTTTATGATATGATCATTCCCTTTACAGTACTTACAAAACAATTTCTGCTTTTCTGATTTCTTCTCATCTTTATCTTCCTTCTTCGAATATGCAGAATTAGCAGATTTTTGCTTACTAGTTGAAGAGCTCCATTTTCCTTTGCTCTTCTGACTAGCTAGGAAAGCTTGATCTGCAACTCGCATAATGGACTTGTTTTGCCTAGACTGATCTTCCTGCAACAGAACACAGACTAACTCCTCAAATGATAAGGCATTTGGATTGCCTTTCATCATCAACCGAAGAGTAGAAGCAAAACTCTCATATGAATCAGGAAGACCATTCAGAACGGTCTGCACAAGTGAGCTATCTAGTATAACCTCATCAGCAAAAATCAATTGTTCCTTCAAGTCTTTGATCTTCGTCAGGAAACTGTCCATAGAATCACCTTCATTCATGTGCTCACTCTCCAACTGTTTTCGGAGGTAAGCAACACGAGCTTCATTCCTAGCTTGGTATAATGTGGTAAGTGTATCTGAAGCATCCTTAGCTGTTCTGCAAGAGCGAATGTGAGGAATAATGGCACGTTTGACAGACAAAGCTATCAATGCATGTGCCTCGGCATCTCTACCATCCCAGCAAATCTGCTCTGCAGTAGGTGCAACAGAAACAGTAGCACGAATAGGAATATGCGGAATATCATCTTCGACACCATCTTCATCAGCTCCAGCACCTGTATTTGTAGTACCTGTAGTCAGAGGTGTAACAGGACGTCTTTCAACACCCTACACAATGTTCCACAATCCTTTTGCAACCAATACATGTCACATCATATAAGCCCATAATGGGTAGTTGGTACCATCCAACTTATCCTCAACAACCAACATACGGAATACATCACTGCTTTCAGCCATGGTCGGTGACTAAAAAACCTTGATGCAGAAAATTGACTATATCTCAAAAAGTTGAGCGGAACTGCCCAGAGGAGTTCTGCTAAACCTGTAGCAGACTTCGAGACGCTTATACTGGCGAACAGAAATTGGTATATACCTTTGGCACAAAAAGACGAAATAGCCTACACAAGTGCTATGATAGTGCGTTCGGAGGCTCACCAAAATTCATGCGATTCTGAGATTGCAACCGGAGGAGTGTCGACGGCACCCTAGATCAAGCGATGACCTGCTCTGATACCAATTGTTGGAGTTAGACGTCTGCAGAAGCACGCGAGCAACACAAGGAAGAGGAAGAAGCTTGGAGCACAACACAAAATACTGAATGTATTACTAGAGAATGTACAAAGATAAGTAGCCCATTAGGGCAATAGGCATATATACAAGCCGAGGGAAAAAAACCTCCTAAAGAGGGAAAAAAGTGCCCTGGCAGTCCTAGAGTGTTCACAAACATCACTACCTAAATATATCCACAAGATGTGAGGGTCCAACCCTTTCATATCATGATAGTCCCATGCGAATACATCTTGAAATTTTTTCAGCAACTATAGTGAATCATTTTGAAAAGTTTTTGGTAGCCTAGCCTTCGGCTTGACCGTTCGTGGAGTAGCCCCATCTCCCAAATTACAAGTGATTAGTTGATCTTTTGGTACATAAAATTGTTGGGGCATGGATATATCCTCAGGTGATTGGAACAATTGGTGTATATTCATGGCATTCAAAACTTGATCCAGAGCTCGGTTCGCTCCTTCAATAACCAAAACTATTGTACAAGCGACTGGAGTCCAATTATCTACAATCACTTGTAAATTGACTGTACCCAAGGCTAGCACATCCTAATTAGCATTGAGGAAAGCTTCTTCTTCATCATCTCAAAGTCCATCCAACATGTGCACAGGTTCAGCCACATAATTTTGAGCATGATGGTCACAAGGCTTTATCTCATCCAAGGGTACCACATATTTCCGATGATTGCTTTTGAAATTAAGTTCATGCGCAGACCAATCCTAAAACACTTTTGCTTGTTTCAGCTAGGGCCTCCCAAATAGTAAGTTGTAATCCAAACTTGATTCAAGTAATTCGGGAACAACAAAAGTCATTTTGAACACCGCTCCCTTAAGAGTAATGGGTATATCATGCACCAAACCCACTAGATGTACCCTAGATTGATCAATCATTCTCACAAAAAATTGAACAGGTTCAATCTAAGTCCACCCTAACCTTTTACAAAGTGCAACTATGGCAATATCCACACCAAAGCCTCCATCAATTAATACTTGAGTAATTTTGTGGTTTTTATACCATACTATAATTAAAGGAACATCATGGTCCACTAAAGAATCAATTTCTGGAATAATAGTTGCTATAGCATGCATACACGAAGATGCTCATTTGATTTGTTGCTGAAATTGTTGTCGTACGCCCAAAGCCAAGGCTAACAGTTGCCCCAATGGCATTGTAATAGATGCTTTTGATAAAATACTCCACACAGAGTCAAGATTTGATGTACCCAGTACCAAGTTAGGTGCACTCTTCGACGATACTTTGATCAGATTCATATCTTTTGATGGTATATTCGGTACTGTTTGCTAGACCATGGGTACCAGATCGGGGAAGACAATTGGTTCTTGACTAGCCCACATACTAGCTTTCGTAAAAATTGTCTGTTGTTCTCAAATGCCAGGCTCAAAAATCTCAGTAGCCGGTTGTAACTTCTTGTCGACATGTGTTTGAATTGGTGACGCTTGGGTATCCACTGATGAAATCTATACCATATTTTCCATTGCATGTTTTCATTCTTTTCTTCATTTATCATACTCAGACCCTAATGAAGTGATACCTGAGCTCAATGTGCTTGGTCTTTGCATGATAGACCGGATTCTTAGCCAAAGCAATCGCACTTTGACTATCACTGAGTAAGCAAGGTACATGCTGAGGTAAACCCATATCACAAGCAAGATGAGAAAGCCACAATGCTTCCTTACATGCCTCACTTGATACAACATACTCTGCTTCTGTGGTGGAAACAGCTGTACATTCTTGAAGACGAGATCTCCGAGAGATAGCACCTCTAGCAAAATGAAAAATGTACCCTAATGTAGACTTACGATTGTCTACACAACCAACATAGTCAGAATTTGTGTAACCAATGATGGATGCCTTCCCTCTACCTAAGCATAAACACTTGTCCTTAGTGCCACTCAGATATCTCAAAATCATCTTGACGGCTTCCCAATGTTTCTTTCCAGGATTAGACATATATCTTCTCACAACGTCCACTACAAATGCAATGTCTGGTCTCATACCAACCATAGTGTACATGAGACTACCAACAACAGACTGATAGGGACTTTTGGACATGAATTCCTTTTCCTCATCTGATTTGGGGCAATCATCCTTGCTCAATTTCACATATGTGGGTAAAGGTGTACTCAATTCCTTTTTGCCCTGCATATTGAACCTATGAAGTACTTTGGATATGTACTCACTTTGAGACAAGTATAAGCATATTTTACTCCTATCGCGAGTAATGCACATGCCAAACTTCTTTCTGAGAATTGACATGTCATAAGAGGACTTCCCAGCAATCAACATATCATGGACATAAAGTATCAAACATATCAAGCTGCCATATGAGCATCTCTTTGTGTAGAGACAATGATCCTCATTGCTTTGAGAATAGCCTTGAGACCATAAAAGCATCAAACTTTTGGTACCATTGTCTAGGGGACTGTTTAAGTCCATACAAGCTCTTCTTGAGCTTACAAACTAGACTTTCCTTGCCAAGAACTATGTAACCCTCTCGTTGTTCCATTTAGATCTCATCTGTAAGATCTCCATGCAAGAAAGCAGTTTTCACATCCATTTGGACTAACTCTAAGTCCTCCATTGCAACAAATCCAAGCAACATGCGCAGGGTAGTCATCTTGACCACTGGAGAGAAGATTTCCTCGAAATCAACACCATGTTGTTGCTTAAGACCCTTTGCAACAATCATGCTTTATACTTTGGAGAAGCACTATCTGATGTGAATTTCAACTTATATACCCATTTACATGGGAAAGCTTTCCTGCCATTTGGCAAAGCTACTAAATCCCAAGTACCATTCTTGTGAATAGAATCCAACTCACTCTTCATGGCATGATCCCACTTGACATGATCCTCTGTCTACATACCCTCTTTGTAGCAAGAAGGCTCATTGGCATCTGTTAGCATAACAAAATCTAAACTTGGAACATATCTTTTAGGTGGATGTGAGAGACATGTAGAACGTCTCAATTGTTGCTGAACAAGAACATGTACAGACTGATATGAATGGACATTCTCTTGAATATCCCTATGTGCAAATTTTTATGCATGCTAACCAGAAGAATAGTATCATCAAACATCACTCTTCTCACTTCAACCTGCTTAATAGGTTGTTTATGCATCTTAGACTCATTGAAAATGACATCACTACTTCTAATCACTGTTTGTGTTTCAGGATCCCATAAGAGATATCCAAATTGTCCTTCTCAACCATATCCAAGAAAAATGCATTTCTTTGACTTATGGTCCAACTTTTGTCTAAGGTTCTTGGGTATATGAACATATGCTTCACACCCAAAAAATAGAAGATGATCATAATATGGTGGCTTCCCTATCCACAGCTTTTGTGCCACTTTCAGTCCTTTGAAAGTACTAGGTGAAAGGTTAATCACATGAACTGCAGTCAATACTGCTTCTACCCAAAAGCCTTGTGAGAGGTTTGCATGATGCAACATAGAGACTACTCTATCTTGAATAGTTCTATTCATCCTTTCACATACACCATTCTGTACTAGGGTATAAGGAGTTGTAAACTCTCTACAAATCCCTCTAGACTGACAGAAAAGGCTGAATTCATGTGAGGTATACTCACCCCCATTATTTGAACGTAAATCCTTAAGCTTAGTTCCTTTTTCAGTCTCAACTGAAGCAAGCCATTTTCTGAAATTAGGAAATACATCATCCTTCGATTTGATAGGATATACCCAAACTTTTCTAGTAGCATCATCTATGAAAGTGACAAAGTAAAGAGAACCACCTAAGGACCTAGTGGGCATAGGACCACACATATCTGTATGAACGAGACCTAAATGTTGAATTGAAGATTCAATGTGCGTTCTATGCACATTTTGGGTTTGCTTTCCATATTGACAATGCTCACAAAATGAAAAATCAAAGAAAGATAACACAGGTAAGTAGCCAGAATGAGAAAGATTTTCCATTCCACTACACGATATATGGCCCAAACGACCATGCCAAATACAAGCCATAGGCTGTTCAGTAATAGCTAACAAGTGTTCTTTCTGTGATACAAATAAAGGATAAAGTGAGCCAACTTTGCTTCCTTTTGCAATAACCATATTGCCCTTTGATATGCGAAAGGACTGAGCATAGAAGACCACCTTGTAACCAAGGTCATCAAATTGACCAATAGACATCAAACTACGTGATAACTGAGGTACATGGCGTACATTATGCATAGTAAATTTTTAACCATCAATGAATTGCACAACGACATCTCCAATCCCCACAACATCACATTGGTAAGAGTCACCAAGTCTCACAGTACCAAGAGACCTTGGTGCATAATCAGAGAACCATTATCTATGTGGTGTCACATGGAAAGAAGCAACAGAATCTTGCAGCGAGGTGTGGGAAAGAGAATCAACCATTAAAGCCTCAGTTGGCATAGTACTATCAAGAGTCAACACATGAGCATCATAAAAAATAGCATTAATTTCTTCAATTATCACAGTTGAAGTAGATGGTGCAGGTAACTGTTTAAAATGCCCATCAACATTCTGTCCTTTACCTTTAGCATTCTTTAATGCATAGCAATCTTTCTTCATGTGTCCTTTCTTATGGCAATAATGGCATTCGATATTCCTCTTCCTTGATTTACTTCTACTCTTATTCCGTTGACCATTTTTTTCCTTGTTCTTGCTCCTGCCATGTTGTTGATTCTTTCCTTGGTAAGAATCACGAACATTATATGCATCTCCACTTTGAGTGCCAACCATGGATTTTCTATGAATCTCCTCACTCAAGAGTGCTCCACATATGTCATCATAGATGATTTTACCACCAAGTGCACTATTGCTAATAGCTGTGCAAAATGTATCCCATGATGATGGCAAGGTGCACAACAACAATAGTGCTTTCATTTCATTATCCATATCCATTTTTTGAGCCTGTAACTGAGAGAATATAGCATCACACCCATTAAGATGAGCAACAACACTATTTGTGTCCTTCATACAAAGGTCATATAATTTTCTCATCAAATAGACTTTATTTGATGCCATCTCTTTTTCATACCTATTGCATAACTTCTTCCAAAGTTCCTTTGCACTTTCACAGTATAATACTGTAAAGTAAACATTATTTGCTAGGTGCAAGCGAATGGTAGACCTGACCATTTCATCTCACTCATCCCAATCATCTCCATCCATGTTAGCAGGCTTCTTTGAAATTCCATTTACTGGGTTCCATTGCCTCCTTTGAATCAACACATCTTCAATCTAATTCTTCCATAGAGCAAAGTTTGTGCCATCAAATTTTCAGATCTCAAAATGGTCCTTCCCCAGCAAGTTATAGCTCCTCCTCGGAACATTAGCACTAGACCATGATCCACTAGATGTGCTGGAGAGCTCTGATGCCATGATGGTAGAGATGAGTAGAATGATAATGGAGCTAGAAGAGTCTGAACACCAACGAATAAGTGTATCAAGGAGTAAATCGACTACACTCACATAGACACATACATTGCAATAACGTAGCCACAAGAAATGCTCTTGAATGAATGACTCTCCTCCCAACAATGTGCCTCTATATATAGCTCTCTCCAAGGGACTGCCTACATGGACATGTGGATACTAACCATCCAAGTGTCAGCCATGTAACTACATGTGCGCCAAGTGTCCCAGTTAGCCAGAGTTAACTCGAGTGGATGCTTTTAGAAGGTTCTAGAGCTCTTTGGGCAAAACACTCTTTCCATGTACCCCATGGGGGTTGAACCCAAGACCTCTTCCTTCACACCCTTGAGTCTTAACCATTAGGCTAAGTGGATTACTTGGTTACAAGAGTAAATGACCTACCAATAATTCTAGACTCGAGATCTTTGGCCACACAAACGAATGACCAAATGGAGTCCGATTTCAGATATGTTTGAACCAATCGGATCCCTAGATCAGAAACTTACTTTATTACATTCTTCCCCCCTTGGAAAATATTTTCATCCTTGAAAATTAGAGCTATACATATTGTAGGCAACCCCCGAGCCTCATGTTCTAAAACTTGAAGAACATGCATTCATTCAAACAGGTTATTTACTTAGAACTTGAAAGTAAAAAACCTTATCATATTCTAGATCTTGAAGAACATGATCGGTTTATCTACTTAAAACTTGAAAGTAGAAAACCTTCTTTATTTGGGACCAACTTAAAACTTGAAAGCTGGAAAACGTCGCTAGATTGTGGAAACTTTTTCCCATGTTGAATTTTCTTCAGTTCCATCCTTCCATTTTACTAAACACTCTTCATACAAGTGACTTCTTGTACGTTTATCTCAGGTGCGAAGTATCCTTTCAAGTTCATGAGGAACTGTTTCATTTACTGGAATAGGAAGTATGATCTATTGTCCAACTAGATTATCTGAATCTGTTAGACTCTTGCTAAGTTGACTAACATGGAACGCTGGATGAATCCAACTATCATCTGGAAGTTGTAATTCATAAGCCCACAAACCAACTTTCTTGGTGATTGGAAAAGGACCGCAATATCTAGGCGACAACTTGGCACATTGACCAGTCTTGAACTTTTTCGATCTTCCAGGAATACGAAGATAAACTTGATCGCCAACCTGAAAAGTAACATCTCTTCGCTTCGGATCGGCATAAGCCTTTGCACGATCTTGAGCTTTCTTTAAGTTTTCTTTAGCTAACTTAAGTTTAAAGTTCATGTCTTGAAGGAATTTTTGAGCTGCTTGAACTCGTTCATTTTGAAGTCCCACTGCATATGGAGACCTAGGCTAGAAACCATACATCAACATGAATGGACTAGATTCAGTTGATGAATTCTTGGCATTGTTATAGGCAAACTCAGCTAAAGGAACATAATCTTCCTAATCAGTCTGTTTGGAAGTAACATAAGCTCTGAGTATGTCTTCCAAAATTTGATTGACTTTCTCTGTCTGTCCATCCGTTTGGGGATGTTCAGCTGTACTTTAACTTAGTTTAGTTTCAAGTGTACTAAAGACTGCTCGCCAAAAATGACTTGTAAATCGAGCATCTCTATCAGAAACTATGTCTACTGGAAGACCATAGATTCTATAAAGTTGATTTACAAATATTTTTGCAAGTTCTGGAGTCTTATAAGTATTCTTGATTGGAATAAACGGAGCAAGTTTAGTCAATCGATCAACTACAACCCAGACTGAATCAAAGCCCTTATGAGTGCGGGGTAATCCAAAAATTAAATCCATGGAAATACTTTCCCACTTTCCTTTGGGAATTTCCAAAGGATGCAGCAATCCTCCAACTTTAAGTCATTCAAACTTATTTACTTGACATTTATGGCACTTGGATACATAGTTTTGCACATCTCGATGCAAACTAGGCCAATAAAAATGTCGCTTCACTAACTCATAGGTTCGGTTAATACCAGGATGTCCTACACTTGGAGCATCATGGCATTCGAAAAGTACTTGATTTCGTATGTCCATTATACTTGGGACACAAACCTTACCTTTATAAAGCAAGTATTCATCTTGGAGAGAATAGTGTTTAAACTTTCTCTCAGAAGTACT
>CM035424.1:51303769-51413769 GCA_020310875.1 Ceratopteris richardii
CATCAGAAATGGAATTATCTGCATCATCACATGAAACCTACAAAGGTTGAGAAGTTGCCTCATTAGAACCACCACTAGACTATCCACCTGTAAAAAGAGGTAGCAAAGTATCATACATGTCTTTGTAGCTAACAGATGTCTCCTTAGTACATGAAAGCAATGGCTCAACTGTACCCAACAAAAATACATTTTACTACTTTATCATCCAATTTTTTGCGATGTTGCTCAAGCACAAATGCATATGCCAAACAACCAAAAACATGGAGATGAGCAACAGATGGCTTGCAGTCATGGCAAGCCTCATATGGAGTGATAGAGTGTGGTGCTTTAGTGGGACACCTATTCAGTACATATGTTGCACACATGACGGCCCCAAGCTAGAAACTATGTGGTAAAGCCTGACTCTTGATCATACATCTCGCCATCTCCATGAGTGACCTATTCTTTTGTTCAGAAATTCCATTTTGTTGAGGTGTATACGACACTATAAACTAGTGTTTTATCCCACGTTTGTCCAGAAATGCATTAAAATCAGAAGACATATATTCCCCCCTCGATCTGAACGGAGTATGCCCATTTTACATGCTGACAGATTTTCAGCCAAAACCAAAAACTGTTTGAAGCACATGAACACTTTGGACTTTTTCTTCAATGTATATACCCATGCATGCCTGGAAAAATCATCAATGAAAGTCACGAAGTAGAGATAATTCCCAAAAGAAGGTGTCTACATAGGACCACAGACATCTCTATGTACAAGCTGCAATTTCTGCATAGCCCAAGCTGAACCATCTTTTGGAAAGGACGAACGCTGCATTTTACCCAAAATACAGCCTTCACAAACATGTTTTCTAGGTGCCTCACGTTTGGGCAAAGAGGACACCATTTCAGATTTCTACAGGCATAGCAAACTAGCAAAATTCAAATGACCAAAGCGTGCACGACAAAGCTTTGCATCTGACATAGCCTGAGATTCATGAACTGCACATGCCGAATAATTCACTGATCTTTCATAGTCTATGAGCTTATACAGCCCAGGACATAAAATGCCAGAAGCAATAATCACATTGCCATTTGATAGATCATGAACTGTACACCTATCATCAACAAATTTCACAACCAAGCCAATCTTGGCTAATGCAGAAACTGATAACAGATTTTTCTTGATCCCTGGCAGAAACAAAGCATCTGACAAAGTGAAAGAACCACCATCAGTAGTAGTCAAAATGATCTTACCAACTCCCATAACAGGATAAGAGGAGTTGTTGGCGCATGTAACTGTATTCCCTATAGGGGCAGGCTTGAGTGAAGAGAAGAAATTGCGCTGCGAGGTAATATGTTTGGTCGCCCCACTGTCAAAGTGCCAAACATCTGAGTCTACTGTAGACATGCACTGCTCATGAGAAGATGGGTCAAAATTGCAAACAGTAGTAAACGCCCATTCTTCTTCCTGCACAAGATTAGCAGACTCCGTTTTTGGTGTATAGGCTTTTGCAACAACCATTCCAGCCTCTTTCTTTGCCTCTTTTGTAGCCAATTTTGGATAGTTCTTTATGATGTGATCATTCCCTTTACAGTACTTACTAAACAAATTCTGCTTTTCTGATTTTTTCTCATCTTTGTCTTGGTTCTTCGAATGTGCAGCATTTGCAGATTTTTGCTTACTAGTAGAAGAGCTCCATTTTCGTTTGCCCTTCTGACTAGCCAGGAAAGCTTGATCTGCAACACGCATAATGGACCTGTTCTGTCTGTGTTGATCTTCCTGCAATAGAACAAAGACTAACTCCTCAAATGACAAGGCATTTGGATTGCCTTTCATCATCAACCGAAGAGTAGAAGCAAAACTCTGATATGAATTAGGAGGACCATTCAGAACGGTTTGCACAAGTGAGCTATTTGGCATAACCTCATCAACAAAAATCAAGTGTTCCTTCAAGTCTTTGATCTTTGTTAGGAAATTGTCCATAGAATCACCTTCATTCATGTGCTCACTCTCCAACTGTTTTCGAAGGTAAGCAACACGAGCCTCATTCCTAGCTTGGTACAATGTGGTAAGTGTATCCCAAGCATCCTTAGCTATTCTGCAAGAGCGAATGTGAGGAATAATGGCACGTTTGATAGACAAAGCTATCAATGCATGTGCCTGGGAATCTCTGCCATCCCAACGAATCTGCTCTATAGTAGGTGCAATAGAAATTGCAGACGAACAGGAATCTACACAATATCAACTTCGACACCATCTCCATCAGCTCCAACACTTGTATTTGTAGTACTTGTAGTCACAGGTGTAACAGGATGTCTTTCAACACCTTGCACAATGTTCCACAGTCCTTTTGCAACCAATACATGTCGCATCATATAAGCCCATAATGGGTAGTTGGTACCATCCAACTTATCCTCAACAGCCAACATACGGAATACATCACTCCTTTCAGCCATGGCCGATGACTAAAATACCTTGATGTAGAAAATTGACTGTATCTCAAAAAGTTGGACAAAACTACCTAGACGAATTCTACTAGACATGTAGCAGACTTCGAGATGCTTATACTGGCGAACAAAAACTAGTATATAGCTTTGGCACAAAAAGACAAATAGCTTGCACATGTGCTGTGATAGTGCGTTCGAAGGCCGAAACGAGCTCAGTTCACGATTTCGACACCACAAAGTGAAGGTGTTTTGATCTCGAAAACATGTTGAGTATGCTCACCAAAATCCGTGCGCTTCTGAGACTGCAAACGGAGGAGTGTCGATAGTTCCCTAGATGAAGCAACGACCTGCTCTGATACCAATTGTTGGAGTTAGATGTCTGTGGAAGCAGGTGAACAACATAAGGAAGAAGAAGAAGCTTGGAGCACAACACACAATACTGAATGTATTACTAGAGAATGTATATATATATATATATATATATATATATATATATATATATATATATATATATATATATATATATATATATATATATATATATATATATATATATATGTGTGTGTGTGTGTGTGTGTATGTATGTATGTATGTATGTATGTATGTACACACACACACACACACACATATATGTGTGTGTGTGTGTGTGTGTGTATCCTAATTCAAAAACCCTATTATAAATATTCTAATTAAGAAATCCTATTTCAAAAATCCTAATTCAGAAACACTAATTTTGATACTAGGGTTTTATAAACCCTAATTTTGAAACTCTAATTCAGCCTTTTAGCCATATGAATGAAGTATATGTACACATTGCATCTATTGCTTCGATGTCCTACTAGAGAGATGTCTCTCCTCCCAACCTTATGCCTCTATATATAGCTACTCGAATCAATGAGGATCATAATATATATGAAAATATATGCATATCATGTGGATACACATACATAAATATAAAATTGAGTAGATACATTATGAATCACACATAGATGCCTATATGCACACATAAATATATATACATGCATACATATTTACATGTACACATTTACACATAGACACATATTCATATATACGTGTACACATCACATATACATGCCTACATGCACACATGTATACTTATACATGCATACACAATTATAAACACTTGCATCTATTGCACATGCATATGTATATATACATGTATGCATACTAACACATGTATACATATATCACACACATGCACACATATATATGCATATTAACACATGTATACATATAATACACATGAATACACACACATATGCATACATACATTAGAAAAAATTCTGCTAAAAAATAAAGCTATATATAAAATAATTAGGCATACCCCGAAGCTTCATGTTCTAACTTAAAAGAACATGATTTCATCTCTCTAGTAGGATTCATCGATATTCTAGTTGAACAAAGAAGAATCTATTATCTAATATTTATTGAAAAGCTTCAAGTTATTGATTGATGACTAGAGTAGAATTTACTATCTAATCTACTCATATGTTTTCATTATTGCCATCATTTTGGTAAGACATCAATATAGTCTCATCTTCATTATCCTTATTGATTTTATTTATTTCTTCTATTGTTAAATATGTGTTCTCATGAGTCACATCATCTATTGATGGATTAATATTGATTTTTGGTAATTTCTCTTCAGCATGAGTAGAATCAACATGTAGAGTATTATCCTCTTCATAAAAAAGCTTAGTATCATTATAATGTATAATGATTCTAATTTCTCTTTCAGATGTTGATGTATCAACATCTGATGGTGAATCATCAAGAGGACTTTCTTTGATCTCTCTAACAATAAACTGTTCAAACAATGACCTACCTCTAGGTTGAACATGAATGACTTGCCACCAAGGGTGAGCATCTGGGTTATAAAAATATGCTTGTTCAATATGCCTAGGAAGAATGTATGGTTCTTCAATAGATCACATTACCTTGGAAGGATCAATTTCCCAAAACCTAGATAATTCCTTTCATAATGTGGAATTACTACCTTTATACTCTGCTCCAAACCAGTCAACCTTCAAAATGATCTATCAAAATATATAAAAACAAAAATCCATTATTAAGTACTTAAAGAATAATAAACTCTATCATAAAAAATATAAACTTTTTTCTACCTGTTTGAATGTACGAAATGATATTTCATAGATACCAACAATAGTTCCCATGTAACCATGTTTGCCATCTATAAGGTTCGTGTCTTTTGAGCTCGCACCTAATAGTTGCTTGAAAGAAGCAACAATACTAGAATCCTCTATTTTATGTAAAGAATCAATGGCTTTGATTCTAATATGTTGTCCAAAAGCCCACATATTAGTGAACATTCAAGCTTGCAAAAGAAATTAAATTAGTGAATAGAAACATATATATATATATATATGAAAAAAACAAAATATTATTAAAATAAAATTACCTTTCATTCACAAACTATCATTAACTCTCTCTGCTCATTTGAGATTTCTTCATTATTTGTGTTGGTGCATTGCAAATGACTATATAGCCAATCCATGAAAGATGATATTTTTTTAATCTCATTATTATCGAGATTATATCTATATCTTTTGTTTCTTCATCTTTTACTTTGGAGATTTTGAAGTTCCTATTTGTACTCCCTAAGGAATGCTTGCATGCATTCACTATTATATGCTACAAAAGTAGAAACATTTTTTTTTTGAAATGTAAATAAAAATGGAAATCCCTTACCTGATAATACCTCATCTATTATTTTTGAAGAAGACTCAGAGTATTCTTCACATAGGTCCAAGAA
This sequence comes from Ceratopteris richardii, assembly GCA_020310875.1. Taxonomy (NCBI): domain Eukaryota; kingdom Viridiplantae; phylum Streptophyta; class Polypodiopsida; order Polypodiales; family Pteridaceae; genus Ceratopteris; species Ceratopteris richardii. The sequence goes on from CM035424.1 coordinate 51,308,994, forward strand.
CATCAAGAAGAGTGTTCTTTGTACTTCTCCGACAATAAATATCAACCTTTGGGGCTATGTTTTCAGCCACAATCATAAAACTATAGGTTTCTCAAAAGGTTTTCAATTTTGGTGGGAACAACGGTTGGAAATTTATGTAGGTTTTTTGAGCCTAAAATGTTAGATTTGAGAGACACTTGCAGGTGTTGTTGGCTAGTTTTTGGGCTGTGCATTCAGCCTTTTAGTGTCATTTTACTACATATATTGAGCACATACACACCATGTACGCTTTTGGGGATGCTGCTTATGTACATCCATGTGGTCATTGATATAGTAGTTACATTTTTTGCATAAAGCCTTTTACGTTTGAAAAAGAGGGTTGTGGTGAGGTTTTCTTAACTAGGAGACACCCAGATGTTGGGGCCTCTTTGGTGATGCAAGTGGAAGACTTTTCTAGCCTCGCCATAGGAGATGTATCACAATCGTTCATAGGTGCGTGACAAGCCTAGTTGGCTTCTATTGGGTAACTCATTATATGTAGTGGAGTCAATGATTCACTATGCATGTAAACATGTTAGTACTTACAGTTTTATGATATTTTGACACTGTTCATTTGCTCATTTTGCAAAGGATACTCTAGCAAAAGTTTTTTAGATTTCTGGTTTAGTCAATTATACAGTGGTCAATGTATTCCTTGATACACTTATTTGTTGGTGGTTGGACTCTTCTAGCTCCATTATCATTCTATTTAGTTCTCTACCATCATGGCATCAGAGGTCTTAGGCACATCTGGTAGATCAGGGTCTAGTGCCAGTGTTCCGAGGAGGAGCTATAACTTGTAGGGCAAAGACCATTTTGAGATCTGAAAATTTGATGGCATAAACTTTGCTCTATGGAAGAATCAGATTAAATATGTGTTGATTCAAAGGAGGAAATGGAAGCTAGTAAATGGGATTTCAAAGAAGCCTATTAACATGGATGAAGATGATTGGGATGAGTTAGATGAAATGGCTAGGTATACCATTCGCTTGCACCTAGTGGATAATGTTTACTTTACAGTATTAGACTATGAAAGTGTAGAGGAGCTTTGGAAGAAGTTATGCAACACATGAAAAAGAGATGGCATCAAATAAAGTGTATCTCATGAGAAAATTATATGACCTTTGCATGAAGGACACAAATAGTGTTGCTGCTCATGTAAATGAGTTTGATGTTATATTTTCCTAGTTACAGGCTAAGAAAATGGATATGGATAATGAAATGAAAGCAGTATTGTTGTTATGCACCTTGCCATCATCACGGGATACATTTTGCACAACGCTTAGCAATAGTGCACCTGGTGGTAAAATCGTCTATGATGACATATGTGGAGCTCTCTAGAGTGAGGAGATTTGTACAAAATATATGGTTGGCACTCAGAGTGGAGATACATATAATGTTTGTGATTCTTACCAAGGAAAGAATCAGCAATGTGGTCGGAGCAAAAACAAGGAAAAAAATGGTCAACAAAATAAGAGTAGAAGTAAATCAAGGAAGAGGGATATTGAATGCCATTATTGTAATAAGAAAGGACATATGAAGAAAGAGTGATATGCATTAAAGAATGCTAAACGTAAAGGAAAGAACGTTGATGGGCATATTAAATAGTTAACTACACCATCTACGTTGACTATGAAGACTGAAGAAATTAATGTTATTTCTTATGATGCTGATGTGTTGACACTTGATAGTACTATGCCAACTCAGGCGCTTATGGTTGATTCTCTTTCCCACACATGGTTGCTAGATTTTGGTGCTTCTTTCCATGTGAAAGCACAAAAAGAATGGTTCTCTAATTATGTAGCAAAGTTTCTTGGTACCATGAGACTTGGTGACTCTTACGAGTGTGATGTTGTGGGGATTGGAGATGTGATTGTGTAGTTCATTGATGGTTCAAAATTTACCATGCATAATGTACGCCATGTACCTCAGTTATCACATAGGTAGGTTGATGTCAGTTGGTCAACTTGATGACCTTGGTTACAAGGTGCTCTTCTATGCTCAGTCCATTCACATATCAAAGGGCAATATGGTTATTGCAAAAGGAAGCAAAGTTGGCTGACTTTATCGTTTATTTGTATAACAGAAAGAACACTTGTTAGCTATTATTGAACAACCTATGGCTTGTATTTGGCATGGTCATTTGAACCATATATCTCATAGTGGAATGGAAAATCTTTCTCATTCTGGCTACTTACTTGTGTTATCTTTCTCTGATTTTTCATTTTGTGAGCATTGTCAATATGGAAAGCAAACTAGAAATGTGCATAGAATGCACACTGACTCTTCAATTCAGCCTTTAGATCTTGTTCATACAGATGTGTGTGGTCCTATGCCCACTAGGTCCTTAGGTGGCTCTCTTTACTTTGTCACTTTCATAGATGATGCTACTAGTAAATTTTAGGTATATCCTATCAAATCGAAGGATGAGGTATTATCTACTTTCAGAAAATGGCTTGCTTCAGTTGAGAGTGAAAAAGGAACTAAGCTTAAGGCTTTATGTTCAAATAAGGGGGGTCAGTATACCTCACATGAATTCAACATTTTTTTTCACTCTAAAGGGATTCATAGAGAGTTTATAGATCCTTATACCCCAGTACAGAATGGTGTAGCTAAGAGGATGAATAGAACTATTCATGATAGAGTAGTCTCTATGTTGCATCATGCAAACCTCTCACAAGGCTTTTGGGCAGAAGCAGTATTGACTGCAGTTCATGTGACTAACCTTTCACCTAGTACTGCAAAAGGTCTGAAAGTGGCACAAGAGTTGTGGACAAGGAAGCCACCATATTATGATCATCTTAGAGTTTTTGGGTGTGAAGGATATGTTCATATACCCAAGAATCTTAGACAAAAGTTGGATCATAAGTCAAAGAAATGCATTTTTCTTGGATATGGTCGAGAAGGACAATTTGGATACCACTTATGGGATCCTGAAACATGGATAGTGATCAAAATTAGTGATGTCATTTTAAATGAGTCTAAGATCCATAAACAACCTATTAAGGAGGTTGAAGTGAGAAGAGTGGTGTTTGAGGATACTAGTCCTCCGATTAGCATGCATAAAACTGATACACATAGGGATGTTCAAGAGCATGTCCATTCAGATCAGTCTGCACATCTTCCTGTTCAAAAACCATTGAGATGTTCTATACGTGTCTCACATCCACCTGATAGATATGTTCCATGTTTAGATTTTGTTATGCTAACAGATGTGGGTGAGCCTTCTTGCTACAAAGAGGCTATGCAAATAGAGGATCATGTCAAGTGGGAACATGCCATGAAGAGTGAGTTGGATTCTATTCACAAGACTCGTACTTGGGATTTAGTACCTTTGCCAAAGCACAGGAAGTTGAACTTCACATCCGATAGTGCTTCTCCAAAGTATAAAGCACGATTCGTTGCAAAGGGTTTTAAGCAACAACATGGTGTTGATTTCGAGGAAATCTTCTCTTTAATGGTCAAGGTGACTACCCTATGCATGTTTCTTGGATTCTTTGCAATGGAGGACTTAGAGCTAGTCCAAATTGTTGGAGCAAGACAATACAAAATTGGTGATTATATGAAGCTTAGAAATGAAAACATGGAAAGGTTGAAGTCTAAGTTCATCAAGTGAAGTGAAGGTTCAGGAAGAAAAGTTCTATAAACATATGTACATTAGTTTTGTAAATACTTCAAAATACTTGAAGTAATGAGGAATCAATAGTCATATATATATATATATATATATATATATATATATATATATATATATATATATATATATATATATATATATATATATATATATATATATATATATATATATATATATATATATATATATATATGTGTGTGTGTGTGTGTGTGTGTGTGTGTGTGTATGGTCTTATAAGGAGAGAGAGAGAGAGAGATAGAGAGAGAGAGAGAGAGATGAAGTATAGCTGAGATAGAAAGGAATAGATCATGAGTATTGTGTGTATCATCCATGAAATGTATGATGAGTTGAATTGAAAGAATTTTCAGAGACTTGCACATCCATCTTTTTTCTAGTTCCCCTTCTATGTTTGATTATATCAAAAATACTTTTGTAGATATCTAATTCCATATTTAATGCATCTATGGTTAATATTTGAGAGCCTAATTGCAAACAGGCTGAGATAATTATGTGTAGGAACATTTATATGTGAAGAAGTGATGAGTTTCTTCTGAAGCAAGTGCAATCTCGACGGTCAAAGAATTGATCAGTTCTCAATGCACACTATAGGAGTCAAAATCTAAGTTGGAAGGTAAGCCATCTATGGCTAAAAGAATTTGCTTAAATGAGTTCTAGTTTGGGAGAACTATGTATTAGAAGTTGTAGGTGTTGAAGTCAACTCTACAAGAAGACAATTTCAGACATAGGTAGATTGTTTGGATCATTTCGCATAATCTACTAAACATTATAAGATGTTTTAACATGGAGGAGTTGTGGAACCTTTAAATGAGACCTTATAAAAAGTTTCATAAAAAAATCTACATATTTGATCAGTCAATGAGTAAGTAATCAGTCAATGAGTAAGTAATGTGCAACAGACTTTTTTGTGAAGTGACTTTCTTCACAATTAGCTAAAGTCTTGATAGTTTGGCACTTGTCTTCCGAAATTGGTTGAAGTTTAGAGTTATTATTGATATAGAGGTGATCTAACATCAAGGATAGCTTGTCGTTTGGAGATTAACACTCCTTATTAGTGGTATTAGACCAGGATTCATTAGATTTGAAGGAAAGGAAGACCCCGACTGCTGGAGATATACAAAATTCAAACTTTGAAGATTCAAAAGGACAAAGTGTGAAAGAAAAGTTAAAGGGAGATACACAAAAGCAATCAAAAGGATAAAAAGGAGTTAAATTTGAAGCTAAGGTACATTCTTTCCTTATAAGGTTAAAGATTTGATAGTACAGGTGAAGAAAGGATGGGAGATAGTCTCCAAATTGAGAAGTTGGATAGAGAGAACTATCCAGCTTGGTCAATGAGGATGTAAGCTCATCTTATGAGCAAAGATATGATGGGATACATCATAGGAGAGGAAGAAAAGCCAGAGTTCAAAGATCCTTGTGTTCCAACTAGGGAGGAGCTTGTAGATTTAAAGATTTGGATGAAGAAGGATGCTCACGCAAGGAGCATAATTTACATGGCAGTGAATGATTATTTTCTTCCTCATATCAGAGGACTTGAAAGTGCAAGTCACATAGGGAGTGCTTTGGAAGAGCATTTTCAGAATACATCCAAATCAAGGAAAACATCATTATGGGCAGAGTTTAATACATTCAAGAAGAAGACTTCACAATCAATATCGAATTATGTGACAAGGATGAAAGACATTGGTGATTCTTTAGGTGTAGTTGATGAAGATATTGAAGAAGATAAGTTGGTAAGAAAAATTCTCACAGGGCTAAGAGGAGATGAGAAGTGGAAGCCTTTTATATTGTCTACATAACTTTCATTAGATGATTTCACTCCTGATTTGAATCAATTGTTAAGACATATGCTAACTTTTAAGAATGATATCAAAGGAGATGTTGATAAGAGTGCAGATCATGCAATGTATTCCAAAGAAAAGAAGAAAGCTAACAAAGGAAAGAAACAATTAGTTGAAGATGAAGGTACTCCAAGTCAAGCAAACTTCCTAAGAGGAAGAGGACGTGGCAAAAGTAGAGGAAGAGGTAGAAATAATAAAGATAATATTAGAGCTTGTTGGATATGTGGTAAGACCAATCATCTATCTCATGAATGTTGGCATAATAATGAAAGCAATGGTAATTTTAATCAAAATTTTAATCAAAGAGTAACAGGTGGCAGATATTAGAGAGGAAGTTTCAGAGGTAGAGAGGGTAGGAATTTCTTTGGAAGAAGTGGAGGAAGAAACTTCCAAAATCAATCCTATAATAACACCTATTACAATTATGCATCAGATCAGAAAGAAGATTCAACTCTTATTATGAATACAACATGTGAAGCATTACATGAAGACATGAGAGGATTCTATATTGACTCAGGATGTAGCCACCATCTGAGTGGAAACATTGCTTTGATGACTGATCTAGATAATAAGGCAATCAAACACACAATTCAAACAGGAGATAATACAAAGCACAAAGTGAAGTCAAGTAGTTGAGTTAAAGCCAAAGATGGAAGTACTCTTTTGAGTAAGGTTTTGCATGTTCCTACAATTCCAAATAATTTGATTAGTCTAGGGCTGATTGTGGAAAATGGATATGAGGTAAGGTTTACTAATGATGGAGTTTATGTTGAAGACCATAGCCAAGGGTATAAGCAAATTGTTACAAGAAAGAAGGAAGGAAGGCTCTTCACACTAAAGATACAAGGTAATGTTGGACATGTTATGTTCACATATGGAGAGCAAAAGGTGTCTGAATTGGATCTTTGGCATAAAAGGCTTGGAGACTTCAATGAAAGAGGTATCAAAGAGATGGTCAATAATAGTTCAGTACTTGGATTACCTAATGTTGCAAGTCAACACATGACATACAGATGTGAAGCATGTCAGCTAGGTAAGGCTCATAAGCAATCATATAATACGCATGGTTTTATGTACTCAGAAAGACTTGAATTGGTACATACAGATGTGTGGGATCCTTCAACGGAATTTATTATAAATTGTTCAAGATATTATGTCATATATGTTGATGATGCTACCAAATGGATCACAATCTATGTGATCAAAGACAAGTGAGAAGTGTTTAATACATTCAAACACTATCATGCATATGCAGAAAGAATTACAGGACGAGAATTGAAGAGGTTAAGATCAGATGGAGGGGGAGAGTATTTGTCAAATGAATTCAGTGATTATTTGTGGAATGTAGGTATAAAGAGAGAGGTTACTTGTACGTACTCTCCTCAACAAAATAGGGTAGTAGAGAGAAGAAATAGAACTCTTTTTGAGTTTGCAAGATCAATGATGAAGGAGAAAAATTGTCCAAAATTGTGGGCTGATGCTGTAAACATAGGCACATACTTGGTCAATAGGTTACCATGTAAAACTTTGCAGGGTATGACACCATATGAAGCTTGGAGGAATAAGAGACCTACCTTGGATCAGTGCAAAGTATTTGGATGTTTGGCTTATGCATATATGCCATCTCAGTTGAGGCATAAATTAGAACCTAAAGCAGAGAAGTACATGTTCATTGGCTGTAATGACAAGAAGATGGGTTAGAGGTTGTAGAGTCCATCCACAAAGCAATTCCTTGTGTCTAAGGATGTTACATTTGATGAGCAAGGTACTTGGTATGCAGGTACACTTAATGTTCATGCAAGTAATGAAGAAATTTTGAATTAGAAGAAAGGTGAATCAAAAGTTCAATTATGTGATGAAGAAGAGAGTAATGAAGGACAAGTTGAAGTAGAAGAAAAGGTTTGATCCAGAATATGATGAGCCAAAAATTTCAAGAAGTGGAGAACTTAGAAGGTGAGCTAGGCACAAATGGCAACCTACAAGGTATAGCTATGATACTTCATTCTTGACTAGTAAAGATTATGCTTATATGATAAACGCGGATGAAGATCCATCCACATATGATGAAGCCAAAGGAAAGGAGAATTGGGAAAAAGCTATGTAGGAAGAATATGATGCAGTGATGGAGAATGAAACATGGGATTTGGTTCCTAAACCAAATAGTCAAAAGATCATTGGATGTAAATGGGTTTACAAAACAAAAAGGTTTGCAAATGGAAGTGTATCTAGGTAAAAAGCTAGACTTATTGTAAAAGGATATGCACAGACATATGGTGTGGACTATGATGAAACTTATAGTCCTATTGCAAAGATGACAACCATAAGGATTCTCATAGCAATTGCTACTTGCAAAGGTTGGAAATTGTCTCAATTAGATGTGAAGAATGCATTTTTGAATGGCTATATTTCAGATGAAGTCTACATGGAACAACTAGATGGTTTCAAAGATCAAGTGTATCCAGATCATGTGTGTAAGCTTAAGAGAGCTTTGTATGGTTCGAAGCAGGCCCCAAGGGCATGGAATTATAGGTTTGTAAAGTTCTTGAAGCAACTTGGGTTTTAAGCATCAAAGGCAGATAGTAGCTTGCTAGTCAAAGCAAGTGAGGAAGGATTTATTGATGTTTGTATTTATGTTGATGACATAATACTTATAGGAATAGATGCCAAAGGTATACACATGATTAAGAAGTAGATGGATAAAGAATTCAAAATCAGTGCCTTGGGAAATTTGTCATTCTTCTTGGGAATGGAGATTTCATATACTCAACATGGAGTATATGTAACTCAAGAAAGGTATTTGAAAAATTTGCTAATCAAATTTAAAATGGAATATTGTAGGATAGCGCCAACTCCAATGGAGCTGAATCATAGATTGAGTAGATATGGAGGAGAAGAATTCAAAGACATGAAGCTTTATCGGAGTTTGGTGGGTAGCTTCATTTATGCTACATTAACAAGCCGTGACTTATCATATGCAATTGGAGTTTTATCTCAATTCATGTTTTGTCCTAGAAAGGAACATTGGATTGCAGGACAAAGACTACTCGAGTACATCAAGGGCACACTTAAAGAAGGATTGTACTATGGGTTTAGTTCAGATACAAGAATTATATAGTGATGCAGATTGGGTAGGTAACTCTGATGATAGAAGATCAACACATGGATATTTGTGTTATGTGGGAGACAAGCTAATTTCATGGTGCTCTAAGAAGCAACATATAGTTGCTTTATCATCTACAGAAGCAAAATACAAAGGCATGGTAGAAGCTGCAAGGGAAGTAATATGGCAAAAGACTCTTATGAAAAGTTTTGATGTTATTCAGAGTACTCCTATCATTTGTAGAGATAATATGAGTTCTTTATATTTGATACGTAATCCTGTGTTTCATGCTAGGACTAAACATGTTGAGATTCAATATCATTTTTTGAGAGAGAAGGTTGTTGATAAAGAAATAGAAGTCATACATACTCCTACAAAAGATCAGCTTGCAGATATGATGACAAAGAGCTTGGATGGACCAAAGTTGCAAAGGTTTAAAGATATGGTAGGAATAAAGAAGATGCACATAATCACAATTGATGATTGAGGGGGAGCTATTGGAGCAAGACAATCAACAATTGGTGATTATATGAAGCTTATAAATGAAAACATGAAGGAAAGGTTGAATTCTAAGTTCATGAACTGAAGTGAAGGTTCAGAAGAAAAGCTCCATAAACATATGTACATTAGTTTTGTAAAGATTTCAAAATACTTGAAGTAATGAGGAATCAATACTCATGTGTGTGTGTGTGTTTGTGTGTGTGTATATATATATATATATATATATATATATATATATATATATATATATATATATATATATATATATATATATATATATATATATATATATATACATACATATATATATATATACACGTGTATATGATTGTATAAGGAGAGAGATGAAGTATAGATGAGATAGAAAGGAATAGATCGCGAGTATTGTGTGTATCATCCATCAGATGTATGATGAGTTGAATAGAAAGAAGTTTTAGAGAATTGCACATCGATCTTTTCTCTAGTTCTCCTTCTGTGTTTGATTATATAAAAAATTCTTTTGTAGATATCTAATTCCATAGTTAATGCATCTATGGTTAAGACTTGAGAGCCTAATTGCAAACACGCTGAGAGAAATATGTGTATGAACATTTATATGTGAGGAAGTGATGAGTGTCCTCTGAAATAGGCGAAATCTTGATGGTCAAAGAATTGATCAATTCTCAGTGCACACTATAAAGTTTTGCACAAATGAGGAGTCAAAATCTAAGTTGGAAGGTAATCCATTTATGGCTAAAAGAATTTGCTTAAATGGGTTCTAATTTGGGAGAACTATGTGTTAGAAGTTGCAGGTGTCAAAGTCAACTCTACAAGAAGACAATTTCAAACATAGGTAGATTGTTTGGATCCTTCCTCATAATCTAATAAACATTTTGAGATGTTTTAACTTGGAAGAGCTGCAAAACGTTTAGATGACACCTTGTACAAAGTTTCATCAGAAACTTTACACATTTGATTATTCAATGAGTGAGTAATGTGCAATAGACTTTTCTGTGAAGTGACTATCTTCATAGTTAGCTAAAGTCTTGATAATTTGGCACTTGTCTTCCAAAATTGGTTGACATTTAGAATTATTCTTGATATAGAGGTGGTCTAACATGAAGGATAGATTTTCTTTTGGATATTAACACTCTCCATCACAAGTGGATGTGAAAACTGGTTTTCTGCATGCAGATCTTACAGATGAGATCTAAATGGAACAACTAGAGGGTTATGTAGTTCCTCACAAGGAAGAACTAGTTTGTAAGCTCAAGCAAAGATTGTATGGACTTAAACATTCCCCTAGACAATGGTACAAAAAGCTTCATGCTTTTATGAAGTCTTAAGGCTATTCTCAAAGCAATGAGGATCATTGTCTCTACACAAAGAGATGCTCAGATGGAAGCCTGATATGCTTGATACGTTATGTTGATGATATGTTGATTTTTGGGAAGTCCTCTTATGATTTGTCAATTCTCAAAAAGAAGTTGAGTCGGACCTTTGATATGAAGGATTTGGGGGATGCCAAACATATTCTTGGGATGCGCATTACTCATGATTAGAGTAAAAGATGCATATACTTGTCTCAAATTGAGTACATATCCAAAGTAATCCACAGGTTCAATATGCAGGTTGGAAAGGCATTGAGTACACCTTTACCCACATATGTGAGATTGAGCAAGGATGATTGCCCCAAATCAGATGAGAAAGAGGAATTCATGACCAAAATTCCCTATCAGTCTGTTGCTAGTAGTCTCATGTATGCTATGGTAGCTACAAGACTAGACATTTGCATTTGCAATGGGAGTTGTGAGTAGATATATGTCTAATACTGGAAAGAAACATTGGGAAATGATCAAGATGATTTTGAGATATCTGAGTGGCACTAAGGACAAGTGTCTATGCTTAGGTAGAGGGAAAGCATCCATTTGTTGGTTACATGGATTCTGACTATGCTGGTTGTGTAGACAATGGTAGGTCTACATCAGGGTACATTTCTCATTTTGTTGGAGGTGCTATCTCTTGGAGGTCTTGTCTTCAAGAATGTACAATTGTTTCCACCACAGAAGTAGAGTATGTTGCAGTAGGTGAGGCATGTAAGGAAGCATTGTGGCTTTCTCTTCTTTCTTGTGATATGGGTTTAGCTCAACATGTACCTCGCTTACTCAGTGATAGTCAGAGGGCCATTGCTTCGGCTAAGAATCCAGTCTATCAGAGAACAAGCACATTGAGGGGAGGTATCACTTCATTAGAGATTGCTTAGCCATTGAGTGCATTATTCTTGAGAAGGTTCACACTCAAGATAATGCTGCAAATGCTTTGACTAAAGCTCTACCACATGATAGCTTTCAACATTGTTGTCACTTGATGGGGGTTACTTGATTCTTGATCTTACACAGTCACTTGTATACTAGGTACCATGACCATCAGTTGGGAGGTATAGTTTTTATACTTACACTCAGGTATTCTTTATCATTTTTTATTTTTTTCCCATAGCTACTCTAGCCATATTGGCCTTTAGTGGGAGATTGTTACCGTTAGTGTCCATGTGAAAGGCCAAATGGCCACCAGACACTTCTTTGTGTATGTTCTTTAATAGTGGTCTGGTCAGTCATAGACTGTAAGTTTGATCGCATTTGTAAGACCTAAGAAGTCTGTCTTTGTGCATGTATATGTATGCATGTGCATGTGTCTGTGTATGTGTATATGTGTGTGTACATATGTGCATATATATATGTATATATGTGTATGTGTGTGTGTATAAACATATATGAGTGTATGCTTATGCATGTTGTTTGTTGTACTTTGGAGTTGTCCTCTCCAATCATTCAGCATAAAGAATCAACAATACATCTTATTTTTGTCAATCCTGGAAGTATACAAGAGACCACAGCCCCTTCTAGATGATAGAATCCAAGAAATAAGAGAAAACTGGTTGGATTTCTAAGAATTAATGAAAATGAAGAGGAATTTCTAGGGTTTGGATTATCTTGAGAAATACTCCATCATTTTCAATAATCTTGGTGTCAAAAGCATGTTATTTTCTCAGTAGAACATAATCATGAAGTCAAAACTCAAAAATGATACATGTAACCTTCAGACGAGACAATCACGATTCTGTGAAATCAGACGATTTTCATCTACAACACCATTCTTCATCAATTTCTCACTCAATACATCAGGAATCAACTCTCTTCATACACATTCATCAGAAATACACAATAGAAGCTTGCAAATCTCCATGGATACACATAGAATAGACTCAACAAATCAAAGAAATCACACAAAAGGAAGAAACACGATTTTCTGCAGGAAACTCTCTCTCTTTGCTTGGATAGCATGTAATACAAATAACCAACCCTCTCATAGTAGAGGAAATTGTCTTTTATACATTTTCAAGTGTCCCTTTTCACACTTGAATTTTGGTCCTTTCCTCTTCTGATCTAAAAATATGCTATCTATGAATTCTAGAAAAAATACATATGATTCTACTCTTCATAAGGAAGACTCTTCCTTATTTTACATCATTTGCATAAATATGTTTACAAGTTTTTGGCATTTTACAATTATTTTCCATAAAAAATACTTCAAAAAATACTTCTTCCAACATTCTTCCCCTCCTAGACCTTTTGGCTCCTGACAAAAGACATTTTTACTGATATTTCATAATTGCTGCCTTCACTTCTTTTTTCTCTGATATACTTGTGATAGTAGGTCATGGCTTTTTCTTTCTGTAACATTCAAGTTATTCACCATCTCAAATAGTGCTTTTCTTCATTGCACAGCAGCCTCTGGTTTATCAATTACATCTTTTTTCAGGTACTCTATGTATGCAGCTTCATAAGCAGTGAGTCGAGATTTTGTTACAACTGACAAATTTCCAAATATTTCTGATTCCCTTTCAAAAAACCCATAATCAAATGCATCTTCAAAAATCTGGAGATAATGGCTGCCCAAAAATATTATTCTGCTATAATAAGCCATCAAACATATTCTGTCAGGTGTTTCACTAAGATCAAAGATTAAAGCATCAGTCGGTGAATTGAAGCCAATGTAATTGAGAACTCTAACATCTGTATCTGTAAAGGTCTCTATACATGCCAAGATGAGTCTCATTACTCTGATTAGTAAAATACATGCTGGGTCATTAACATCTTTGTATGTGGCTATGACAGATTCAGCTGTGTCCTCCATATACTTCTTTGTAGGCCATGTTCCTGCCTTTGGTCCTGCTATCTTTGGAAAATTCAACCATTTGGATGGAATCTGTCCTTCTTTCCCAAAAAACTATCCACTCTCTTCGCCTTGCTACTGGGCAGTATGCTGGATTGATCTTCAGCTGAATAGGTGCTTCCTTCCATATTTTTCTACATTCCTTATTAGCATCCAACCACCTATTCCTCTATTTGGGATTAGCTTTTTCAAATAGCTCCTTTGTCACATTGATATCTTCTTCATATTCTAAATACTTGTTCGGAGGTAATCCCACCCTTGCCAACTGATAGTTTTTAATACTTTCCATGATCATGCATAAGGGTATTTCTAAGCCATCTGCAGTCCAATGGTGTTGATCTGGATTTATTCATTTATTTAAAGCAAATGTAACAATTTGTTCCTCATATTCATCATGCATTTTTCTAATGAATTCCATTCTGGATCCTCTGTCTGTCAGAAGTCTCTGAACAAACTCTTCTGAGTATTCTTCTTCTGGTGCTTTGTTTTCTTGTTCACCAACATATTGGATTCTGTCATCATCTCCTACTTCATATTCTCCTGTTTGTGTAGTCTCTACCTGCTCTTCCTCCTCGATTTGTGGTTTTTCCAATTTTTTCTGTAGTTCTTCTATTCTCAACATTAAACTTCTATTTTGAGAAGTCCACAACTCTCTTTCTGATTTCCATTCATTTCTTTCCTTTTCCACACTCAACTGCCAATCACTTCTCTCTTTTTCAATATCCATATGTAACTTATTGTACCCCCTCATTGAGGTAGCAGCATGTATACTAGCTTGTATTTTCCAACTCTTTGGCTTCTTTCAGCTCTGTTTGCAATCTCATGATTTCCTTGTGCAAATCTTCCTTCTCCTCTTGTGTCACCTGAACAGTCTTGCTCTCTTCCTTCAACTGGCCTTCTTCCATTAATAATTTGTTTATTTCCTCATTTGCCTTGGCCATAATTTGATATGAATTCTGCAAGGTTCTGTATCTCCCTTCAATTTTTCTCAGCTCCATCTCCATTTTACTACTATGCTCTGTCTGTTTTGCACACTTCGCTTCAAGATATTGGATTTTATTTTGTTGTTGTACCTCTAATTCCTCCAAAGAAATTATCCTAAGTGTTAATTCCTCATTTTTCTCCTTTACAATCCTCAATTGTTCTGCCAATTGTTTTTTTCTTTCTTGTGCTCCTTAATAAGACTACTGCCTTTTTCAAACTCAGATTCTGCTACCATACCTGATATAATTATGTTTCTACTTGCTGGTCTGAATTGCTCTAGGTTGCTCATAATGATCTTGCAAGCAGATCTTATATTTTTAGGTATCCTTTCCAACCCAACTTCTATTTCCATTTGTTTGACTTCTATCTGCTTGTTTTCCTTGCACTCATTCTCTTCTTCATCTTCTTCCTCATACTCTATGACTTGGGTCTTTTGTTCTTCATGGCTCTTGTCTGCTTCCCTTTCTTCGTGGTCTGCAACATCTTCCTCATATTCCAATATCTGATCATCCTTATTCTCATGTCTTGATATATCTTTAATTGTCTTTGTTCCTTCTGCCTTCTTGTTCTCCACTTCTTGTTGTTCTTCTTCAAATAGATGTCTTTCCTTTACCTGTACTTGCTCTTCCTGAATTAAGGCTGAATCAGTTTCCTCAGTAATCTTTATCTGATTATTACTTATCTGCTCTTTCTATCCTTCCTCTTGCTCATCTATATCCATGAGATCCAGTCCTTCCTCTTGTCCTTGATCTTTTGTAATTGTGAATTCTTCATTATGATTCAAGTCATACAGGATGTCTTCTATGCTTTGGTTGAACTCTTTCTCTGTAATTCCTTCTTCTACTTCTTGAGCATTCTCTTTTTCCACTATTTCCTCTTCTGTTTCCTTGATTTGATCTATATCCTTTTGTTTATTGGCTCGACTGCATAACTGAACTCCCTTTTCTTCTACTTTTCCTTCATCCAATTTGAAATGGGTTTGTTGTGAAGGTTTTGTCCATATTGACTTTAATCCTGAATCCACTAACCCACAGCTGAATTCCTTTCTTACTTCACTCTCCTCTTCCATCATCACTGCTTTTCCTTTTAGTAATCTTCTCTCTTCTTCAAGACTTGCCTGCTTTACTGCTTCTTCTTGAACTTGCTTCACTTGGGGCTCCTCACTCAAGTCTTCTGGTGTTTTATTTTTTCCAGAGGCTTGTGTTATCACAGTGGGTGTACTAGGCACTGATAAATTCAAACTTTTCAACAGAAAGTTTTCAATATCACTTTCAGAGTCTGAAGAAAATTGTGAAGAGCCTGCTATTCCTGATTTTTCCAGTCTTGACTCTTCCACAGCAATAGATTCCATCTGGTTCCTTTCTTCTACTATCACTTCTTCTATCTCCATCATTGGTACAGGTTCTATTACTGATTTTCCTTTACTTTTCTTGGTTAACTTCCTCTTCTGTACAGGTTTCTTCTGAACCTTCTTCTTCACTACAACTGTAGTTCTTGTTTCAAGAGGTCCTTGTACCTCTTTGAAGTATGCTAACAATTCCACTTCTTTTTTAACAAAAACTTCCTCTGTCTCAGCTGCCATCATCTGATCATGCAGTTCTTCATAGTGTTCTACTTCCTCTTGAATCCAATCTGTTGCTTTGCAAGAGTAGTCCTCCAACATCTTTTGATATTGGGCTTCATATACTGCCCTTTTATTATTACCTTGAGTCAAGTAGGTATACATTTGTTCTTTGCTTGTCTGAGGTGGATGAGGGTCCTTTGAAGACTACACCTGCTTATGAGCAGCTTCATGCTCTTCCTTAGTTGCTTCTACCTGCTCCAATTCAATTGTTCTTGGATCCAATCTCCTTTTCTTTACAGGAACAACTTCTTCTAAAACTCCTTTTCTTTTCCTTTCTGCTCCCCTCATTCTTGATTGGCCTTCTGATTCTCTTACAGATATCTTCCTTGAAGGACTTTTGATTCCTGCCATCAAATTTCTGAAATATTGGGCTGTTGGAGCTAGTTGTAATTGATCCTCCATTCCTAGAACATGATATATAATTCTAGTTAAGAATTGGGCTCCATTCATATACTTCTTTTGCTCCCAATGTTTGGCTGCTTCCTTTAATTGCTCATGTATATATGGTGATACATCCATCACTCCAAAGGGCTTAGTTCTGTCCTTATTGTTGAACATAATCAGTGTTACTGGTTTGTGTGGCATGGTGTATCTTGGCAATTTCGGAAAACAGAAGTATTGCAAAAACATTCTAATGGCATACTCCTCATTCTCTTTTCCCTTCAAATCAGGGAATTTAGTGTATCCTGTATATGTTTCTTTATTTTTCTTGACAAAGCTGTTATCCAATTTAGTTCCCATTGGGTAAAACTGTAGAGCTGCTCTGATATGTTCTGCTTTTATAGTGATATTCACCTCCTGGTTTTCTTTGTCCTTGACTTTACACCGGAAATATGCCTCATTGCCCTTCCCAACTTCTAACAAGCTGTTCATTACCTGTGCCACTCTTTCAAAATCTACGAAAAATATAGGTTCATCCAGCAGCTTGTGTAATCCCACTACTTTCCATCTCTTGTAATTGACTGCACTTTTCTGGAATTTGTAAAACTCCTGACACAGCATAGTGTACTTGTAACCTCCAACTCCCACTGTAAATATGTGCTGGCCAATAATACCTAGAGTTTCCTTGAGTTCTTTGACTATCTTTTCTGCTTCTAGAATCTCCATTGTTGCTTCATTGTCTAAGAACCAATGTCCTCTAGACAGAGTGACTGAGTCTGCTTTGAAATTATGAATTGGTAGCTCCTTTGGATTCACCATTCTGGAGAAAATATAGCATCACACAAAAAGAAAAAACTCCACCCATATGAGTCACAGAAAATCCAGAATGATATTTGTTTTGAGATGAAATGAAAGAAAAATGAAAATAAAATCTCAATTAAATCCTGACTTCCTCAAAAAACTCAATTAAGTGATCATTACTTGTGTGGCAAGATGTCTAGTGCCCTCTTCCCTTCTGACAGCTTCTTATAAAGAAAGGAAAGATTTGAAAACTATAAATAGTTGATTGAAATTGAGTTAAATTAAAAAATAAAATAGATAAAAAATAAAAATAATAAGAAAAGTAGAAACTTTCTACACTTCTACCTATATCTTGCTTTGTGCTCTATACTTTATAAAAGAAAAAAAATGAACAATTTTTTCTCTTTTTTCTTTTCTTTCTCTTTTTCTCTTCTTTTTTTAAAAAAAATAATAATTCCTTTCAACTTCCTTTCTTCCCCTCCTATTTCCTTTCTTAGAAAAAGGATAAGGTAGAACAATTTGTCATTTTTATCAAAAAATGTCAAAATTTCTTCTATGTGACACTCTGATTTTCTTATCCAAGATCCTAACTGCATCTCAGATACTCATGTCCTTTTCCATTGAATCAGTTCTAATTTTTTTACCCAATAATATTTAATCTTTGCTGACCCTATTCTCGGAATACACCCGTCTTCATTTGATGAGCTGTGGTTGAAATTTTTTGGCTTCCATATCCATTTTGTTCTGGGAATTTGTTTTGATGAGCAGGCCTTGTGTGTACTTTGTTTCCCACATCCTTCTTGTTTTGATGTCCTGATACTTCTAATTATACCCTAATTGCCACCTTGCTTCTATCTCTTCACCCTCTTTTGCTTCTTCAATTTGTTGCTGGTTTTGATTAAATGAAGCTTGATCCTTTAGTAATTGTATTGATAATGTCTGTGTGTCTTTTAATGAGAAAGTAAATCCTTCTAGCTCTGAATCATGAAGCTCCTGTTGATCTTCCTGTTTTTCAATACTCCACAAGAATATTAAAAACCTTTTGTCATTTACTGTTAATTTGAGCTTCATTTTTTCAAAATCCAGTATTACTCTACCTTGCCTTAACCATGGTTGTCCCAAAATCAATTTTTCAGTCATCAAGTGATCTGGCCATTCTTCACAATCTATTTTCATATATTCTGTATTGAACTTAACTTTAAGAGAAGGTGAAGACATGCTTTGTATCATTTGTCCTTCCAAGGTTTTGATAAAGGTTTTGCTTTTAGTCCTTTTCAGGTTAAATTTATTCAACAAAGCTGAACTAATCAAATTCACTTGTGCACCTGAATCTATTAGAACCTTGATTTTTTCATCTTGACAATCCATAGTTATCACAAGCAAATGTTCTTTTTGTTTTAAAGGTGTTTCACACAGAAGGACTTCTCTAAGGTTTTTGGTTTTTCTTATCCTTTCCTTTGCCTCCTGTTGAGCCTCTTTTCTAATGTTTTCCTCTTCTTTTTTCCTATTTTGAGTTTGGAGTAATCTTCTCCATTCAGAAGCAGTTAATGGAAAGTCATACCTTTTAACTCTGCATCCACTTATGAAGTTTGGCATGATTTCTCCATCTATGTTAGCTAGTTGGATAGATCCAATGTTACTGATCTGATGTATAATATAAGGCCCATGTCCTTTTTTCTGAAATTTCTTCTGATGTTCCTTTATTGTATATGCCAGAACTAGATCTCCTTCTTGTAGATCTTTTTCTTTAATATGAACATCATGATAAGCTTTTTGTCTTTTCTTGTCTGCATAGATGCTCATGATTGCTTGGAGTCTAGAAGCTCCCAGTTTTTCCAATTCTATTACTCTCTCAGACAATTCATGTCCAGTCCAATTGTATTGACTACCCACCTTTAGTGTTGGAATAAGGAATTCTAAGGGCATAACTGCATTTTGTCCATATACCAGATTGAATGGTGTGGTTCCTAATGCAGTTTTGTATGCCACTCTATAGGCCCATAGGACATGATTAAGTTGTAAATCCCAATCATTCCTGTTTGTGTTTACTAATTTTGACAATACAGTACAAAGTACTTTATTAGTACTTTCTGCTAGCCCATTGGCTTGTGGGTGATATGGGGTTGACTTTCTATGACTAATCATGAAATATTCAGTTATGTTTTCTATGATTTGGTTCAAAAAATGAAGCCCCCTATCACTTTTTGTAGCTAGTCGTAGTATGAGCATCATTTCTTTTTGTAGCTTTGGCCTTAGCCCATTTTGCCAGGTAATCTATAGCTAGTAGTATGTATTCAGCATGGATTGTCTTGCTGGAGGATGTATGGGTCCAATGAAATCCAGCCCCCATTTACTAAATGCTCTGGCTGAAATTAATGGAACTAATGGCATATTGTCTCTCTTATTTGGTTGACTCACCCTCTGACAAATGTCACATCTTTTCACATATGTTCTTGCATCAAGAAATAGGGTTGGCCACCAAAAGCCAGGATATAATATGAGTTTAGCAGTTCTGTCACTTGAAAAATGTCCTCCTGCCACTCCAGAATGTGCCATTTCCAACATTTCCAGATATCTATCTTCAGGAACAAAAATTCTTAAATATCCATCCATCCCTCTCTTATACAATTGTTCTATCAGTTGATATTCTTCAGAGATCATTTGTAGATTTTTTGAGTCTGCAGTAGCTCTTACTTGTTTTCCTTTCTTTTTCCTTTTCAATTCCTCAATGATGTTCTCACTCCATTCTAGATTTTTTTGAAACCAATATAGAGTTATAAGTTCTGAGTTTTGCAAGGATTGGCATTCCCAGCAGTTAGCAATATATTTTGTTACATCTTGAATCTTATTAGGCCAATGTACTCCCATCCTATTGAGATTACTTAGGGTGACTACTCTGGAAGCATGAGTACAAGGGTTCCAACAATGAGCTCTTTTCAGATATTCCGGTTGCTCCTCTTCTGGAGTACAATATTCCAATATGCCTGTATGGTTGAGGTGATACAAGTGCCCAGCTAGCAACATAAAGTTCCTGCTTTGTGATACTAAATGTGTGTTGTTTCCAAATGTTCTGCAAGATCCCATGGTTAGCAAAGGTATTAAGGGTATGGCCCACTCAGGAACACTTTCTACTTTGAATAGATATGTATCTGGCAGGTCATCATCTAAAGGTGAACTTGGTTCTTTAGCCTGGATTCTAGACAAATGATCTGCTCTCAAATGTGTTTTTCCCTGTCTGACCACCACCTCAAACTCAAAATCCATCAGTAAAAGAAACCATCTGACTATTCTACCAGTGTGACAAGGTTTATTTACTAAGTAGAGTAAAGCTTGATGATCCACAAAAAATTTAAACTTGTTGGCCAATAGATAATGTCTATATTTTTTCACAGCAAATAGCATTCCCAACCCTTCTCTCTCAGTAGTTGTGTAATTTTTCTCTGCTGAATTTAGTTGCCTACTAGCATAAGCAACTAGAAAATCTAATTTGCTTCCTTCTATTGGTTGTGCTAACACACATCCCAAAGCATAGTTTGAAGCATCCACATGGACATGAAAAATTTTATCCCACTGGGGTGTTTTCAGAATTGGGGCTATAACCACACAAGTTTTTAGGGTCTCAAAAGCTTGGTCACACTCTTTGGTCCACTCAAACTTTGTAATCAAAGCATATAAAGGTTTAGCTATGTCAGCAAACTTGTGTACAAATTTTCTATAATACCCGCACTGTCCCATGAAAGTTTGAAGTTCCTTTACATTTGTTGGTCTTGGAAGTTCTACTATGGCCCTTATTTTTTTCTCATCAGTTGAAATTCCATTTTTGGAGATTATGTGACCTAACATTCTTCCTTGTCTTACAAAGAATACACACTTTTCTGGTTTTAAACATACTCTGTATGTTCTGCATTTCCTGAATATGTTTTCTAAATCTTTCAAATGATCCTGTCTTTTTAATGAAAAAGTACACAGATCATCTACATAAATTTCCATTACACTCCTAAGGAATTCTTTAAAGATGTGACACATCAATCTTTGAAAAGTTGCTGGGGCATTAGTTAACCCAAAGGGCATAACCCTGAAAGCATAAATTCCCCATTCTGTGGAAAAGGAAGTTTTATGTTGGTCCTCCAATGCTATGGGTACCTGATTGTATCCTGAAAAACCATCCAAAAAACTATACACCTCCTTCCCTGCAACTCTTTCTAGAAGATGGTCTATTATAGGCAATGGGTAGCTATCCCTTATAGTTGCAGCATTCACTTTTTTCAAATTAATGCATGTTGAAAGTTTTTCAAGCTCAAGAGTGTGGGAACATGCCCCAAATTGAACCTTCCACATCATCCACAATCAAAGGAGGCTGATTTCCACGAGTTGCAGGCATCCAATTATGCCCATAATGGAAAGAAGTTGATTAGAGAAGATTTAGCTCACCTCTTGATGTGATTGGACCTCACTTTTGACATGTATATGCTTTTGATTGGTTAAAGAGGTTAGTATGTGGTCTTTAAAACCTCTAATGAGTTGTATTATGACTTAGAGTCGTGGAAATACGTGCCCAAGCTGCCCCCTTGCTTAAGCACACCCCCTACTAGCTGTTCTCTGCATATTTTGCAGAAATTTCACTTTTACACACTCTATTTATCTAGATGTTTTTGGCAGACCCCCCGGTCTTGTAATTGTTGTTTCTCCTTCATCCAGAATCCATTTGCAATGATTTTTGTCTTTTTGGAAAGCTTATAAGTTCTACTTTGTGTGGTATAAGTCTGAGGTTCAGTGCCTGCACATGTGCAGAGAAATGTCCAGAACAGTGTCTGTCTAGTTAGCTCATACTCTGTGAAGAGATCAAGTTGTTTGTTTTGTTGCAGCTCGTTGAGGCATCATCCAGTATCCAAATGGAGTGATTTTACTCTCATTTCAAAGCTCTTAAAGTCTAGTTTATGCCTGCAAAATTTCATTTTCAGTATCTGCATATACTCAGAGAAACTTAGAGAATACAGAGTCTATGTCTGAAAAATTTCAGGATCCTAAGAGGGTTCATTTGCTTTTGTTGTGCACATAGGAGTGTTTATCCTCCAACAGTGGTATCAGAGCCATAAGTGGAGTATCAAAGAGAGAAGAAGGAGCTACTGAAGTGAAGTAAAGACTTCATCAAAGTTTGAAGGAAGGAAGTAAAGAACGGGCACGTCAACAACAAAGGGAAGCAAATACATCATCAAATCAAACACGAAGCTTCATCAAGAGGAGTAGCTCTATTTTTTGAGGTAAAAGATATCCTTTTCAACTTCATTGCATCAAGGGGGAGGTTCAAAAGAGTTAGGAGGCACCATGGCTGGTCTCAATGCTCAGATTGAGAAGCTCGAAAAAGGAAACTACCAACCAATGACTAGAGAAGAGCAGTAAGAGAATGGGATGAAAGGGACAAAAGGGTCATTTTCATTTTATCTCAGCATATTAGCAACTCTATGGTAGGGCATATTCAAGATTTGGATACATCGAAGAAGGTGTGGGAGTGCTTGGAGAGATTGTATTCAACCTCCACAAAAGCTAGAAAAATTCAGCTCAAGAATGAGCTAAATAATCTTAGGAAAAGCCCCTCTCAAGGTGCTAATGATTACATATTAAAGGTTAAAGAGCTTGCAGATGCACTAGGGTCAATCGGTTGTGCCCTAGATGATGACGATCTTGTCGCCCACACCCTAAATGGACTTAGGGATGATGAAAAATGGAGGGCTTTCACAACTTCAGTGTATGTAAGGGACTCTGTTCCTGATTTTGATCAACTAAACACTCTCATGGTGACAGAGGAGATGAACCTTGGTGGTCATAATGCCAAGGATAGCCAAGGGCAATTGTTGTATGTAGGTAGAGGAAGAGGAAGACACAACCGAGGTGCTACAAGAGGAAGAGGAAGATATCAAAGCAACCAAGGAGGTCAAGGACAACAAGAAAATGCAGGTCAAAGAGATGGAAGAGCCACAAATAGAGGAAGAGGTGGAAGATTTGGTGGAAGAGGACAAGCCACTTCAAATGGATGCTTTGTATGCGGTAAGCCCGGTCATTTTGCAAATGAATGCTATCATAGAGCTCAAAGACAAGGGAATCAAATCAACAACAACAATTATAGAGGGCAAGGTAATTATGCAAACACATCATCTAGCCAAGGGAATGATTATTTACTTGCCATGAGGTATGGTGAAGATACAACTCAAGCTAGTGAAGATGTATGGTATGTAGACAGTGGATGTAGCAATCATATGTCATGTCGAAAGGATTTTTTTAGTAATTTGCAGGTCCCAAAGCATCAAGGGCATGTGGAAACAGGTGATAACTCAGAGCATATCATTCAACATGTGGGAGATATCAGTTTGGAAGGAAATCAAAGAGCAAAGTGCTTATCAGAGGTATTACATGTCCCTACTATTACCAAAAACTTGATTTCGGTAGGCCAAATGGTAGAAAAAGGCTATCAAGTTAGGTTCAATGAAAGAGGATGTTTTGTTGAGGATCCAAGGGCAGGTTTCAAGCTCATAGCAAAAGGAAAAAAGCAAGGGAGAATGTTCACAATGGACATAAATCAGCCAACCATTCAATGTATGTCACATATAGAGACAAGAGGATAGCAGATTTGGATCTATGGCATAAACGAATAGGTCACATCAACCTACAAAAGCTCAAGGACATGCAAAGGAGGAGCTTGGTAAGAGGCCTACCAAATTTTACATCTAAAATGTTGCATGAAATTTGTGTAGCTTGCCAACAAGGAAAACAATCAAGGCTGCCCTTCAAGAAGAGTACCTATGTAAGTGCAAATGTTTTAGACCTCATTCACACGGACGTTTGGGGTCCAACAAGAGAAGCATCCCTTGCTGGAAATAGGTATTTTGTAACCTTCATTGATGACTTTTCAAGGAAAGTTTGGTTGTATTGCATTAGAAACAAATCAGATGTGTTCCACTACTTCAAGAAGTTCAAA
Organism: Ceratopteris richardii; assembly: GCA_020310875.1. Classification (NCBI taxonomy): domain Eukaryota; kingdom Viridiplantae; phylum Streptophyta; class Polypodiopsida; order Polypodiales; family Pteridaceae; genus Ceratopteris; species Ceratopteris richardii. Next base: position 51,333,087 of record CM035424.1, read on the forward strand.
GCACAGGTGGAGAAGGAATCTGGCAAGTTTATCAAAACTTTGAGATCCGATGGAGGGGGAGAGTACTTCTCCCATGAATTTTCTAAATTTTTGCAGGTCAATGGCATCAAAAGACAATTTACATGCAGGTATGCATAATTTAACATGATCTTTGATTTGTTTCCTCACATGAGCAGATTCATGCAGATTTATGCATAGTCTCCTCAACAAAATGGGGTAGCAGAGAGAAAGAACAGACACATAGCAGAGGTAGCAAGGTGTATGCTCAACGAAATGAATATGCCGCATTGTTATTGGGGAGAGGCTACATATACAGCCACATACATCATGAATAGATGTCCTACATCAGGTATACATCATATAACCCCTGAGGAAGCATGGAGTGGAAGAAAACCTTGCATTTCACATCTTAGAATCTTTGGTTGTATATGCTATGTACATGTACCTCAAGAGTTGAGGTCAAAGTTAGATGCCAAATCTGAAAGGTGTATTTTTTTGGGATATTCTATGGAACAAAAGGGGTATAAAGGCTATAATCCCATCACCAAGGAGTTGAAGGTAAGTAGGGATGTTGTCTTTGATGAGTTGAAGCCTTGGTATGCATGCACAAGTCCATTGCAGGTTGAAGACATAGGTGAGACAGATTTGAAGAATGATGATAGAGTTCAAGAAAGCATGGATTTGAGTGGTCCAAGCAACTCATGCAACACAAGGACACCCTCACCATGGAGTGGAAGGCTTAGGGAAAGAGATACCAGCTCTGAAGAAAGAAAAGTCAAAGGCAAAGAGAAGATTTCAGTTGAAGAAGGAAGCTATGTGGATGAGAGCATGTTGGAAGATGAAGAGATAGAAGAAGTTCAAACTCCAGGCAACCACACCTAAAGGAAGTGAAAGAAGGTCTTCAAGAGTAAGATATCCAGTACAAAGGTTAACATATGATAATTTCATTGCAAAGCATTATGCATACATGACTCAGGTAATCAAGGACAAAGAACCAACTAGTTATGAAGAAGCTAAGGATTGCAAGGAATGGCAAGTGGCAATGAAGGAAGAGCTCAAAGCACTTGATGATAACCATACTTGGAGCTTGGTACCAGCTCAAGAAGGCATGAAGGTGATAGGTAATAAGTGGGTTTACAAAATTAAAAGAAATTTAGATGGTTCCATTGCTAGGTACAATGCAAGGTTGGTTGCGAAAGGCTTCTCCCAAAGCTACGGGATAGATTATGATGAAACTTTCAGCCCCATAGCCAAGATGCCAACAATTAGGACTTTGATTGTAGTGGCCACATCAAGGAAATGGAGCTTATATCAGTTGGATGTGAAGAATGCCTTCCTCAATGGAGAGCTTGAAGAAGTAGTCTACATGAGCCAACCTCAAGGATTCGCTAGTATGAGGTACCCAAATCATGTTTGCAAGCTAAGAAAAGAATTATATGGACTAAAGCAAGCCCCAAGGGCCTGGAATCAGAGGTTAGTGGATTATTTATCAAGTTGTGGATACAAAGAAAGTGTTGCAGATCCATCACTTTACATGAAGAAGCAAGGAGACAAGACGGTATACATATGCATCTATGTGGACGATTTGATCATCATAGGAAGTGATATTGCAGGTATTAAAGATATCAAATCAAAGCTAGGAAAGGAGTTCAAGATATCTGATCTTGGAACACTAAAGTACTTCTTGGGAATAGAGGTAATCTATGCACACAATGGCATCTTCTTGATTCAAAGAAAATACTTGTTGGATGTGCTATACAGGTTTGGTATGAGTGGTTGTAAGCCACTTTCTCAGCCCATGGAGCCCAATACAAAGTTGGTTGCAGGTCAAGGAGAGGCTATACAAGATATTACACTATATAGAAGCATAATTGGTTCATTAATTTATGCTACATTCACTAGACCTGATCTTGCATATGTAGTAGGTGTTCTCTCTCAATTTTTGCATGCACCTACTCATGATCATCTTATGGCGGCAAGAAAGGTGCTTTGTTACATCAAGAACACCATCAACCAAGGTCTATTTTACTCATATGATGTTGATCTAAGTGTCAAAGGATATAGTGATGCTGATTGGGCAGGTAGCAAGGATGATCGAAGGAGTACATCGGGTTATGTTTTCATGATAGGTACAAAAGTGATCTCTTGGAGCTCTAAGAAGCAACCCACTGTTGCTCTTTCATCCACAGAGGCTGAGTACAGAGGTTTAGCATTGGCTACATGTGAGCTATTATGGCTTAAGAAGCTACTTAAGGACTTGGAAGTAGAAGTGGAGGAGTTTCCTCTTTATGGAGACAACATTTCAAGCATCTATCTAGCTAACAATCCCATGTTTCATGCAAGGAGCAAGCACATAGAGGTTCATTACCACTTCGTTAGAGAAAAGGTGATGGCAAAAGAGCTAGATATAAGGTATGTGAACACTAAAATGCAGGTTGCAAACATGATGACAAAGTTTCTTGAAGGTAAAAAGCTTGGAGGATTCAAGCAAGCTATCAACATAAGAGACATAGGCTGAAGCAACAAAGGAAAAGAATCGAGCTTGAGGGGGAGTGTTGAAAGTTTTTCAAGCTCAAGCGTGTGGGAACATGCCCCAAATTGAACCTTCCACATCATCCACAATCAAAGGAGGCTGATTTCCACGAGTTGGAGGGATCCAATTATGACCATAATGGAAAGAAGTTGATTAGAGAAGATTTAGCTCACCTCTTGATGTGATTGGACCTCACTTTTGACATGTATATGCTTTTGATTGGTTAAAGAGGTTAGTATGTGGTCTTTAAAACCTCTAATGAGTTGTATTATGACTTAGAGTCGTGGAAATACGTGCCCAAGCTTCCCCCTTGCTTAAGCACACCCCCTACTAGCTGTTCTCTGCATATTTTGCAGAAATTTCACTTTTACACACTCTATCTATTTAGATGTTTTTGGCAGACCCCCCGGTCTTGTAATTGCTGTTTCTCCTTCATCCGGAATCCATTTGCAATGATTTTTGTCTTGTTGGAAATCTTATAACTTTGTGTGGTATAAATCTCAGGTTCAGTGCCTGCACATGTGTAGAGAAATGTCCAGAACAGTGTCTGTCTAGTTAGCTCATACTCTGTGAAGAGATCAAGTTGTCTGTTTTGTTGCAGCTGGTTGAGGCATCATCCAGTATCCAAATGGAGTGATTTACTCTCATTTGAAAGCTCTTAAAGTCTAGTTTATGCCTGCAAAATTTCATTTTCAGTCTCTGCATATACTCAGAGAAACTCAGAAAATACAGAGCCTATGTCTGAAAAATTTCAGGATCCTAGGAGGGTTCATTTGCTTTTGTTGTGCACATAGGAGTGTTTATCCTCCAACAATGCATACCCTAAGTTTCCCATTCTTTTTTGGTACCACAACTATAGGAGATATCCATTCTGTATACTCAATCTCATAGATGAAATTGGTAGCCAGCAGCTTGTCAATTTCTTCCTTTATTTTAGCAGAGTATTTATTGTTGAATGTGTAATGTCTCTATTTGCTAGGTTTTGCATCAGGTGTAATAGGAATCTTATGCTCACAGATTTTAGGATCAATACCTTTCAAATCCTTGTAGCTATAAGCAAACACATCCCTATAGCTTCTGGCCAAATTTCTTAATGCCTCCTCTTCTTGAATTGTCATGTCATCAGCTATTACAATATGTCTTTCTTCCCCATCTTCCTGCGTGATTATAACCTTCTTAGTTTGTTCTTCATTGTCATATGCCTCCCCTTTTCTCTTTTCTCTCTTTGGTTTCATTTTTACAAGTAATCTGTCTTCTACTTCATAAGTCTTGAAATTTGCTGGTACATCAAACTGTTGTTCTTTGTTTGTCATTTTCTCATTTTTTTCATCCTCTTGGTCTTTTTCTATTTCCTTGTGTTTTTTTTTCTTATATTTGCCTGAGATTTTGTCTTTTATTGCATCTTCAGCTTTTACTTCTTCCAAATATTATGTTTTCCCATTTTTCAATATCATTTCTTTTCCTGGTCCTCTTCTGTTTTTGATACCTTTATCATTTGTATTCCTATGTGAAAAACATCATACCCTTCTTCATTTTGAAATTCCACTCCTACATACTCATCTTTGGCTAGATCCATGGTAGCCAAAATCTGGTTCCAACCATAAGGCTCAAATTCTTCATCTTTGAATTTTTGGGGTATATAGCTCTCATCTTGTAATTTTCTCCCTTCTACACAATCTTCTCTTCTCAATCTTCTTTTTCCATTTATAAGGTTTCTTATCACATTGCACTTCCATATTGATGATTCAGTTTCATTCTGATCTTCCAACTCTGATTCTTCACTTAATTCTTGATTTTGATGTATTTTGAACCATTCTTGAGGGGATATGTCACAATAATGACCATTTCTTAGATTCACTCTGGTTATCCTTCCTTTGTTCTGAAGGTATAGACAATCATTACCCCAATCTTGCACAATTTGCATTTGTCTCATAAATGGTCTTCCTAGGATAATTTCATATGACGTGGATTGTGGAAATTCAACTATGGCAAAAGTATGCTCTATTTCTATTCCACATATGTCCACAATCACCTTTTCCCATATTCCTAGTGGTTTTTCTATGTGTCCATCTGCAAGTTGCAATCTCATTTTAGTGGGTATTAATTCATTTTTTCCCCATTTTTCCCAAGTTTGTTTAGTCATGATAGCCACACCTGATCCACTATCCAATATAGCTTTGGCATAATTTTTACCAGATTGTATTTTAGGGTTGAGTTTCCCTCTTCTCCCTCACAATATCCTCCTGTCTTATCAATAGGAATGTACCATAATTCCTCCAATTCCTGTGGCTGTGGATCAAGATTCTCTGGTACTGCTTCCCATTTTTTCATTTTGTATTGTAAGTGAGGATTCTGTTTTACCAATTCCTCCATTGTGGTGTGGTATAAGATTGTACATTGTTTGTCTGTATTTACCTGGAATGTAATTTGTGGGTTATCTTCTTGATTAATTGTTTCTCTTGTTCTTGTTGCCTTTGATTCCCCAACTGTTGTTTGAGAATTGTCTAATTCCCTCAATTTGAGTTGTGCTTCTTGTATGATTTGTTTGCATTTTTCCATCCTTTCATGTTCTATATCTGGCATAGGATAAGCCATTACATGGTCTATAGGATTTGGTCCCTCTTGAATTCTTCCCTTGTATGCTTTTATCAGGGTGTCTAGACTCTATGAACTTCTTATCTCTGAGTGGGTTTGTGTCTTTTGAGGAGGACTACTGTTTGACTGTTCCATATTCTTTTCTTCCAAACTTTTACCCATTCTTTTTTTCCTTTCCCATTTCCCTTTTTGTCTGTTTTTCTTCACCTTTGAAACTGAATCTTTATTTTGTTCTTTAGTTGTTTCTTGTTGTTTAGCTTGTGCCCTTGTTATAGTATTTATATTTACTTGGTCATTGTCACTCACTTCTTCTTGCTCCATGATGTTGACTATTTTCAATGGTATGTTATTAGATGTGTTTTGTTGTTTTTGAGGATTTTTTGGACAATCCTTTATTAAATGATCCCTTCTATTCTTAATGTAGGAGGTTGTGGACAGTCTCTGATGAAATGTTCTCCCCCACATCTATAACAAGTTATCTTTTGGCTCCCTTTGAACTGAGGTTTCTGATTGTGTTGATATATTTAGGTAGTGATGTGTGTGAACACACTAGGACCGTCGGGGCACTTTTTTCCCTCTTTAGGAGGTTTTTTTCCCCCGGCTTGTATATACACCTATTGCCCTAATGGGCTACTTATCTTTTTGTATATTCTCTAGTAATACATTCACTATTGTTGTGCTCCAAGCTTCTTCTTCTTCCTTGTGCTATTCGCGTGCTTCCGCAGACGTCTATCTCCAACAATTGGTATCAAAGCAGGTCGTCGCTTCATCTAGGGTGCCGTCAACACTCCTCCGTTTGCAGTCTCAGAATCGCACGAATTTTGGTGAGCATACTCAGCGTGTATTCGAGATCAAAACAGCTTTGCCTTGTGGTGCCGAAATCGCGATCTGAGCTCGTTTTGGCCTCAAAATGCACTATCGCAATGCTTGTGCAGGCTATTTCGTCTTTTTGTGCCAAAGGTATATACCAGTTTCTGTTCGCCAGTTTAAGCGTCTCGAAGTCTGCTACAGGTGTAGCAGAACTTGTCTAGGCAGTTCTGTTCAACTTTTTGAGATACACTCAATTTTTTGCATCAAGGTATTTTAGTCACCAGCCATGGCTGAAAGCAGTGATGTATTCCGTATGTTGGCTGTTGAGGATAAGTTGGATGGTACCAACTACCCATTATGGGCTTATATGATGCGACATGTTTTGGTTGCAAAAGGATTGTGGAACATTGTGTAGGGTGTTGAGAGACGTCCTGTTACACCTGTAATGACAGGTACTGCAAATACAGATGCTGGAGCTGATGAAGATGGTGTCGAAGATGATATTCCGCAGATTCCTGTTTGTGCTGTTGTTTCTGTTGCACCTACTGCAGAGCAAATTTGTTGGGATGGCAGAGATGCCCAGGCACATGCATTGATAGCTTTGTCTGTCAAACGTGCCATTATTCCTCATATTCGCTCTTGCAGAACAGCTAGGGATGCTTGGGATACACTAACCACATTGTACCAAGCTAGAAATGAGGCTCGTGTTGCTTACCTTCGAAAACAGTTGGAGAGTGAGCACATGAATGAAGGTGATTCTATGGACAGTTTCCTAACAAAGATCAAAGTTTGAAGGAACAATTGATTTCTGCTAATGAGGTTATACCAGATAGCTCACTTTTGCAGACCGTTCTGAATGGTCTTCCTGATTCATATCAAAGTTTTGCTTCTACTCTTCGGTTGATGATGAAAGGCAATCCGAATGCCTTATCATTTGAGGAGTTAGTCTCTGTTTTGTTGCAGGAAGATCAGTCCAGGCAGAACAGGTCCATTATGCGTGTTGCAGATCAAGCTTTCTTGGCTAGTCATAAATAGTACCGGAATGTACCAGAATGTACCGATTTGTTGGACCGATTTGATCTGAGATCTTGTAAGGGCCGAACCACCGTAATTTGAATTTGCGTGCGGATCTATTTGACTTTGCATTGTAGAAAAGTACAAGCTGACACACCGAAAACACTGGAGTCTTTAGGTTCCAATCGTGCGTCCTTGCCTGTCTTAGTTGGACTTCGTGCATGGTTAAAAAACTGAGCCATCGGTGCTCGTCTAATTCTCTGAGTGTATCCAACCGAAATGACAGTGAGTCTTCCGGTAGTATTTTTTGAGCGATTGCCACTTGTAAACTTGGTATAACTATCTCCATTGGTACTATTGCTTCTAAGCCATAAGCTAGTTTGAAGGGTGTCAATCCTGTTGTTACCTTGTATGTAGTTCGGTATGCCCATAACACTGCAGGTAGCAGTTGATCCCATCTTTCTGGTGCTTCCATGATCAATTTCCGAAGCATATTCAGTAAAGTTTTGTTTGTACTTTCGGCCAAACCATTAGCACGAGGATAATAAGGAGAACTAAATTTATGTGTGACTTGGAACGACTGTGTCAGTGCCTTCATTAAATTGTTTACAAAATGAGTGCCTTGATATGAGACAATTTCCAGTGGTAAGCCAAAACGTGGAAAGACATCGGTTAGCAGACACTTTGCTACCGTAACAGCTGTAGCAGACCGTAAAGCCTAGGCTTCTGCCCACCTGGTTGCATAGTCTGTACAGGTCAGTATGTAACGGTTATTACTGAAGACTGCTGGAGGTGTAATCGGACCGATAAAATCTAGACCCCACTTCTAGAAAGGTTCCAATGATAAGATGGGTTGCAGAGGAAAAAGATGACGTTGCAAAGGCTGTCCAGATCTTTGACAAGTATCACATTGTTTGACAAACTGTGATATATCTCTGTACATAGTTGGCCACCAGAGACCACTCTGCAAAATTTTCCGGTGAGTTAAGTCTGCAGCAAAATGGCCACCGGAAGGAATCGAGTGAGCCAACGTAATAACTGAGTTAACTTCATGTGGTGGAATACAGCGAAGTAGGATTCCGGTATGATCTACATAATATAGTTCTCTAGCAATTAACCGAAATCGGCGGCTAAAGACTACAATTTTCCTTCGTACTGCCCTAGAAGTCTGAGATGGAAGGCAACCATCAGTGAGAAAGGTCAAGATCTGATCATAATATGAAAATGGGATAGGTGGGTCTGCAGAATCTTCATTAATTGGTTCTGACACATAAATCGCGGGTGTCGTGTATCTATGCCCACTGGAGCTTCACCGGAATCTAAGCGGGATAAGAAATCTGCTAAGGCATGTGAACTGCCTGGCCGCTGAATGACTTCGTAGTCGAATTCCTGCAAGAGTAGCACCCATCGTGCTAATCGACCACCTAGATGTTGTTGCCAAACTAGATAGACAAGTGCAGCATGATCTACATGAAATGTGAATTTACGGCCCGACAAGTAATGTCTGAATTTCTTGACCGAATATACTAGCCCTAGACATTCTCTTTCTGTTACAGAGTAATTCTTCTTAGCAGGAGCTAATCTTCGACTTGCATAATACACTGGTCTGAACCATTATCAATTGGTTGCATCAACACACTTCCTATTGCTATATCTGAAGCATCGACAAATACATGAAATGGGTGATCCCAGTCCGGTGGTTGTAAGATAGGAACTTGTGTCAATAAATGCTTTAACCGATCAAATGCTATCTGGCATTCCTGGGTCCATTCAAATTGTCGAGGAGTCTTGGTGATTAGCTTGTTTAGTGGTATAGCCAGATGAGCAAGCCACCGTAAGTGTCTTCCATGCCACCGTACTTGACCCATGAAGCGCATAACTTCCTTTGGTGTAGTGGGCACCGGAGCTTCTAATACTGCCGAAATTTTATCTCGATCCACCTGTATACCTTGTGCAGATACAATGTGGCCAAGTAACTTGCCACATGAAACCGCAAACACCGATTTGTTTGGATTCAAACAGAGTTTGTATTCTCTGCATTTCTGGAAACAACACCGTAAATGAAACAGATGTGCTATCATCTTACCAAAAATTGAGAAATCATCAAGGTAAACTTGCATAAAAGAGGTGAGATAAGGAGAAAATATTTCTTGCATACATCTTTGAAATGTACTTGGGGCATTTCTTAATCCAAACCACATAACAGTACAAGCAAATACACCCCAGTTGGTAATGAATGCGGTTTTCGGTATATCTTCTTCGGCCATTCTCACTTGGTTGTAGCCACTGTATCCATCTAGGAATGAATACATCTCGTGGCCTGCTACTCTATCAAGCATGGTATCCAAAAAGGGGATTCGAAAGGGATCCGGTACGGTTGCTGCGTTTAATTTTCGGTAATCTACACAGATTCCCAATTGCTTGTTTTTCTTTGGCACAATCACAATCGAAGAGATCCATTCAGCATGCTCTACTGGCACGATGAATCCGACTTTTAATAATCTATCAAGTTCTGCCTTTACCTGAGATGCATAATGGGGATTCATCCGGTAGCTGGTTTGCTTTATGGGCCTTGCTTTTGGCTTCAGCATGACCCTGTGCTGGTAGATGCGAGGGTCCAATCCTTTCATGTCTTTGTAGTCCCATGCAAAGACGTCAGTGAATTCGCGGAGTAGCTGGATTAAACCTGCTTGAAATGTTTCCGATAAGTTTTGCTTTATCTTGACAGGACGCGAATGATCTTCATCTCCTAAATTGTAAGTGATCAGCTGATCTTCAAGGACATAGAACTGTTGATGTTTCTCTGTGTCGTCTATTGGTTTAAAAAGTTGCTGCAGTTCATCGTCATGTGTCGAAACAGTGTCTTCCTTCTTAGCTTCTTCTGTGATGGGTATCTACAACGGATTGTAGATCAATAGTCCCTAAGGAAATTAAGTCAGCGTTACTCTTCAAAAACTCTTCTTCTTCATCATCTGACAATCCATCTAGCATATGGACTGGTTCAGCAAAATACGGTCTAGCGTGTAGCTCGCAAGGTTGTATAGCATCTAATTTTACCACATATCTATGATTGGCATCTTTAAACGTAAGCTCTTGTGCAGACCAGTCCTGTATTACCTTCGCATGCTTCAACCAAGGTCGGCCGAAAAGAAGGTTGTAATCCAAAGTGGATTCCGGCAGATCTAGTATAACAAAGGTCATTTTAAAGGTCGTACCTTGTAAAGTGATGGGTACATTCCGCACAAGTCCTACGGGATGGACTTTGGATTGATCTGCCATTCTGACAAAAAATTGAACTGGTTCGATTTTGGTCCATCCTAACCTTTTGCATAATGCCGCAGTTGCAATGTTAACACCAGAGCCTCCATCAATTAATACCTGTGTAACCTTATGATTCTTATACCATACTGTAATCAAGGGAACTGAATGATCAACCGTAGAATCAGGTTCCGGTTGAACTGCTGCTGTCGCTGGAATACAAGAAGGCACCGGACTGAACTGTTGTTGGAACTGTTGTCGAATTCCAGGTACTAATGCCAGTAGTTGGCCCAGAGGCAGAGTGATAGATGCCTTAGATAGGATTTCTCAGGACTGTTGAGATTGATCGACAGGCTCCACTGATGTTGAAGTTGATGCCTCTGCTGATGCGAAGGTGTCTACGTTTGGTAATGTATCTGCTGCTGATGATGTCTCCGTTGCTGACTCCTGTTGTTGTGTCTTTGTTAATGATGGCTGGGTTACCGGAATAGGCTCTGGGAAGACTGGTGGTTCTGCTGTGGTCCATTGACTAGCCTTGTTGTACATTCTGTGTTGTTCACGTATCCCTCGTTCAAATATTTCTGCTGCTGGTTGCAGTTGTTTACCGGATCGGGTCTGGACTACAACAGCCTGTGTTTCCACCGGTGTGATTTGTACCATGTTGGCCATTGGATTTTGACGTTCCTTCTTCCTTTGATCATACTCAGCTGCATCCTTACAAAATCTCCTAATATGTCCAAACTCACCACAAAAATGGTAGCGTGGTGGTGGTAAATTGAGATTTTCTGGTGGTAGTCCATTCTGCCAGCGGTTTGCATTATAGTTGTTATTCCTCTGTCCTCGGTAATTTTCGATATCCTTGCTGCTGGTTGTTTCTCATTTGTGGAGGCACATAATGGTTGGCTGGCTGTCCTTGTTCCTGGATAATTGCATTGACAGTCGTTGTTCCCTGTACTCTAGCGTTGTATGCGCAGTTTTCGGTGGTGTGTCCGACAGTGTTGCAGATAGCGCAGAATGTCTGATTAAGTGCACAATTGGCACTAGTATGTCCTGAATTTTTGCATGTGATGCAGTATACTTGTCTGGTCATATCTTCACCAACATTTTTGTTTGTTTTTAACCACTCCAGATCTTCTGTAAATCCGCCGACTTTGTTTTCCAGTTGTAGAGTCATTGCAATGACTGCATCGAGGGTCATGGCTCCGACACATCTTATGATCATGATCTGCTTAAGTTGTGGAGTCAAGCCATTGATGAATCACTGAGTGATAACGTCATCTGGTAAGTTAGCATGGGCCGGTGGTAGCTGCCTTAAGTGTGTTCTGAAGAGAGTAGCATACTCCTGTACGGTTTGATTTGCCTTCTGTCTGTTGTTCTGTAGATAGTCAAAAATTTCGGCTGGATTCTTTTTTAGCCTGAATCGCTGCAGAAAAGCATCTCGGACTGCTTCGTAGGTGCCAAAGTGGTTAATATCATATTCTGTAAGCCATCTAGCTGCTTCATTGACCAGTGTGGCTTGAAAGACAATAGCCTTATAGGCCTGATCCGGTGGATGGTTGAGAACTGCATAGCTTATCTCGAAAGTGCGTACGTGAGCATCCGGATCATCTCCTGGGAATCCACCAAACTTCGTGTACGTCACTCCTATTGGAGTCGGCCTGGGTGGACATAACTGTTGTTGTTGTTGTTGTCCGTTCATCGTGAGTGTATTATACCTTCCTTCTGTATCTCGGGGCTGAATATCTGAGCTATCGGAATCTGTATCGTCGGATGGTGCACTTTCCGGTGCGATGATCTTGCTTAATATGCTTCGAATCTCTGTTTCGAACTGCTTTCCTTCCTTCTTGATGTCCAGTGTATGGGAACTTGCTTCCAAGCGCGGTGGTTGGGCTGAAGATTCAGCAGAAAATGCTAAACCATCACCGAAAAACTATGATTCTCTTACCGAAATATCACCGGAATGAACCGAAATTATGCCCGAATACGGTGTGTTTTCGCCTTCGCCGATTTCTTTGACTAGAGTGCTTCTAATCGTAGATAAATCTAAATCTTTTTCCAAGATTGTTAAACTAGTTTCCAACTGCATCTTGGTAGGTTCTAGAATTACTATATCTTCGACAGACTGTGCTGAAATAGTACCGAAATGTACCAGAGGCGTAATACGTTCCACCGGAATATGACCGGAATCAGTTCTAACGTTCTTAACTTTCTTGACAACTGGGTTAGACCTAGTTGTACTCTTACTTCCCAAAGTTGGCTTTAGTACATTAAGTACTCCAGACTGATGGTTCTTGGGATACGTTTCACCGGATCGAGTAACCGGCATGTATCATCTTTTGTACTAATCGCATAGTATTACTAACGAAACAATTTGCAACAATCTGGTTCTGTTGCTACTTCCAATCGAACGATAATCGTGATGACATCATCCCGATTTTCACGGGCTGCAATAGTTTGAGACTAGTGAGCAAAAAAATGAACATAACTCAAAATTTAGGAATCCAATGATTACGAAAGATTGTATGGTTATACTAGATAGTAAGTTGAATCCAACAAGCTTTAAATCACTAAATTTGGATAAGTAACCACTGAGAAATGGCTCTGACAAGGTGAGTGAAAAAATCGGGTACCTGACAGAGAAGTGAAGATGAACAGACCCTATTGACTTCAAATGAATATAACTGAAGATTGCAACATCCAAATGACATGAAAATTTGTGAGCATATAGTAGACTTATAGAGCTAACTTTAATATGTTAAATTACTGAAAATGATGCACCAAGCTCAGAGAAAACATCTCTGCAGTCTGACTGAGAAAACTGAGAGGTATGACAGTGAGTAGTACACTTCACAAGAACATGGAAATATGAACTCAAATGATCATGAAAATGAAAGTATATTGCTTGTACAATACAATGGACTTACTGATACATATGTGTGCCTTGTAATCACACCTTGATATGGCATAAAGCTCAGCTCTTGGAGGTCTTCACATAGGTCTCTCTAACCACAACTAAAACTGCCATCTATTTATAGTTGAGTTTGGGAGGCTAACTTCCCTCAATCACTCTCCAATCAATCAATGATTGATTTGATTCTCTACCTACCACAAATCACAAATTCGTGGCTCCTCTTTCCATTCTTGATCAAGTGGACTCAACCACTTAAGATTCTTTCACTTTTACATTAAGTAAACTCTTCAAAAGTTACAAGAGGTAGTTCACAAGTGAACTTTAAATAGTCTTCATTTTGAAGCTTCTTCTAAGACTTTGTGAAACTCAAGCCAATACTTAGGCTTGTCATAGACTTGCTCCAACAGCTCCCCCTCAAGCCAAGTATGCTTGAGGTCTTCAATCTTCCAAGATTACCTGCAAACCAATCATAGCCTTGAATTTGCAAAGCTTTGTACCATCCAATGCTTTGGTTAGAAGATCTGCACATTGTTGATGAGTGGACACATATGATATTTGAATCTCTTTGCTTAGAACCTTCTCGTGTACATAGTGATAATGAACTTCAATATGTTTAGTCCTTGCATGAAAAATAGGATTAGCAGCCAAATGAATAGAACTCATATTGTCACCAAAAATAGTTGGAGTTCCAAACTCCAATCCAAGATCTTTGAACAATGTCTTCATCCACATAGCTTCCTGAGTAGCTATGGCAAGACCTCTGTATTCAGCTTCAGTAAAAGAGAGAGCAACTCTGGGTTGCTTCTTGGATGACCATGAAATAAGCTTTGAACCTGCAAAGGTAAGATAACCCGAAGTGCTCCTTCTATCCTCCTTGGAGCCAGCCCAATCTGCATCAGAAAATAGCTTCAAACCTAAATCAGAGACATAAGGATAATAAAGTCCTTCATTTATGGTTCCTTTGAGATACTTGAGAATCCTTTTGGCAGCATCCATATGTGGTTTCCTTGGTGTGTGCATAAATTGACTTAGCACACTCACACTGTAACATATATCTACTCTTGTCAATGTGGCATAGTTGAGACTACCCACTAGACTTTGATATGATGTGATGTCCTCTATGAGTTCACCTTCATGTGAGCTCAATTTGTGATTGACCTCCATTGGAGTACCTACAATCTTACAATCTTGCATCTTGAATTTTGCCAACATGTCCTTAATGTACTTTCTTTGAGTGAGAAACAAACCATGATCTTTGTAGACAACTTCCAAACCTAGGAAGTAGGTAAGTGAACCCAAATCACTTATCTTGAACTCTTCTCTCATCTGATCTTTGATCTTCTTCATACCATCTGCATCATTTCCTATCAATATAATATCATCTACATATACACATAGGTAGATGACCTCAGAGTTACTCTTTTTAATAAAGAGTGAAGGATCTGCCTTGCTTGGTTGAAAGCCTTTGTCTTGCAAGAATGAAACAAGCCTGAAATTCCAAGCTCTTGGAGCTTGCTTGAGACCATACAGTGCTTTGTTAAGTTTACACACATAATCAAGACAAACTTGATTCTCAAAACCAGGTGGTTGTGCCATATATACCTCTTCTGTTATCCAACCATTCAAAAATGCATTCTTTACATCTAGTTGAAGTATCTTCCAATTCTTGGAAGAGGCAATACTAAGCAAAACCCTAATAGTAGGCATCTTTGCCACAAGAGAGAAAGTCTCCTCATAATCAATTCCCTGAGTCTGTGCAAAGCCTTTTGCTACAAGCCTTGCCTTATACCTATTAATGGAACCATCAGAATTCTTCTTGAGTTTATAGACCCATCTTCAGCCTATTACCTTCATGGATGAAGTCTTGGGAACCAAATCCCAAGTGTTGTTTTCCTCAAGTGCTTCAATCTCTTCCTTCATTGCATGCTTCCATTCTGTTTTTGCTTTGGCCTCTTCAAATGATGATGGCTCCTCTTGGTTTATGTCCTGTGCTATGTAGATAGAATGTTTAGTTACTAATGAGGTGTCAAACCCATACCTTTTTGGTTTTTTCTTTTCCCTCATAGATCTTCTTAGGCCATGATGTGATGATTCTACCTCATGTCCAAGTTTCTGCAATTTTGTTTTACCTTTAGACTTCCATGCTTTGATCTTTTCCATCTGAGATTCTTCATCATCCTCTGAGGTGTCTTGTTCTTCAATCTTCGGTTGTTCTCTACCAAGCTTTGGAAAATCTTCTTTTTGTGTCATGCTTCCAATTCTGTGAGTGTCTGACTACCATAATTAAAGAGAGCAATGTTTCTAGTGTCCTGTAATTCAAATGTGAACAATCTACCTGTCTTTTCACCTTTTGCAATTTTTCTGAATCCTTGACTTGGATCTTCAACAAATGCTCCTGCTTTTGTGAACCTGACTTGCAACCCTTTCTCTACTATCTGCCCAACACTTATCAAATTCTTTGTAACGGTAGGGACATAGAGTACCTTACTGAGTAGGTTGATGTTTCCATCAGATGCTTTGACATTGCCTATTTTCTCCACAGGATGTTTTGTATCATCTCCTGTTTGTACCTCATGCTTATTCCTTGGATCTTCTAAATCTGATAGGAGTGCCACATTTCCTGCCACATGATTTGAACAACCTGAATCTATGTAGAAAACATGCTCATCAGATTTACTTTGTGGCATAGCCATGTTCATGATCAATAATGAATCCTCTTTGTTTGAGTCTTCTGTGTAGTTATTGTAGTCTCTCCTTCCTTTGTAGCCTCCTTGATAGTTTGAATGATTGTAGTTGTTGTAGTTGCCATGGTAGTTGTTGAACCTTCCTCTTGAGTAGCCATAACTTCCTCTATTGTATCCTCTGCCTCTTTGATTCCTGGAATTCCTAAAGCAATTTTCAATTGTATGATTAGTTAGTCCACAAATAGAACATGAGATGGAGTCTTGGGATCTCCCCCTGCCTTGTCTACCTCCTCTTCCTCTACCTCTGCCATGTCTTCCTCTACCTGCATAGTTAGCTTGATATGTACTTGCTTCATCATCCACTTTGTTTGCCTTTCCTTTGTTATCCTTGGACTTGCTTTTATCAGTGTATAAAGCTGAAGATTGATTACCTTTAGAGCTTTCTCCATTTTTGATAAGCTTTGCCTCTTGAGTAAGTAGTTGTCCAATGAGTGTATTGAAATCAGGTACATGCATGTCCATGTACAAATCCATAGTTGTGGTGAATGCTTCCCACTTGCCATCTGCCTTCAAGCCATTGATGACCTGCCTTACAATTTGCTCTTCATCTATTACCTCTCCAATGCTTCCCAACTGATCTGCTATGTCCTTGAGCTTTGTGACAAAATCAGTCACATTTTGTTTGGGAGCCTTCTTGAGAGTTGTGAAATCCAGCCATAGTTGATGCTTCCTAGCTTTGGTACTTGAAGAAAAGAAAGCTTCAAGTGCATCCCACAGTTCCTGAGATGTCTTACAACTTTTAATGTGAGGCAACAAAAAATCTGAGATAGAGCTGAGGAGATAAGACCTTACAAGTGCATCCTTGGAGCACCATGTGCTCAATCTTTCTTGCTCTTCTTGTGTTGGTTGACTTTTGTTCTTGAAACTTGGCATAACTTCATCTCCAGCCACATAACCATATAAACTTCTACCTTGGAGATAAGCTTCCATTCTTAATGACCAAGCTGAGTAGTTACCTCTGTCCAATTTGTCAATTGATGAAGGAAATCCATCTGCCATGTTGTCCAACCTTGCTCTGATACCACTGTGAAGAGATGGATATGTATGTGCTTGAAGATGAAGACATGTTGCAAAATCCTTGATCTACACCAACCAAATGAACTCCAGGAGTATATGGTGGGCCCTTTAGCTTGCCACTGGATGTATTAGATACCCTATGTACCTTGGAAGATCACTCACAAAAAGATAGATCAAAACAGATAAGTTGGAGTTAGCTTAGAGGTGAAAACTTGCTATTCTTGGTTCATACACCTGTCCAGTGTTTTACATAATTCTCTGAGCACAGCAGCAATTAGCTTAATTCCTCTTGGGGAAGTCTAGGTAGCTTAAAGAGCTAACTCTCAAGAGTAATCTCATGGAAAATAATAAACCACACACTGAGAATGAGTTTTAACAAGTGATGACATCATCTCGATTAGAAGCATTCTTCTCTGGTATGATTTGTCCATTTTCTCTCTAGTGTATAGTATTTGAGTGTTTTCCTATCTTGCAAATGTGGTGGTTTTTGATATGGACATTGTTGTACCAAATGATTTTCTCCACAATTATAGCATTTTTTATTTGTAGTTATCTTGGTGTTTATCAAATTGCTTTTGGTGCTTACTTCTAGGGCTTTAGCAATGGCTTGTGCCAATTCTTCTGCTGGTGGAATTTTATCTTCATTTGTTCTAGGTTGATCAAATGCTAGCAAGTCTTGTCCTCTATTGTCTTCCAAATCTATTGCCTCTTTTACACATGCTCCTAGGTCAGGGCATCTCCTATAATACACCAGGGTTCTTAATTGGGCACTTCTTAATCCTTCTATGAATAGGGATACTTGTCTTGCCATGGAAGGTATTTCTTCTCTGGGACATTTGTCAATGTACTGCTTGAATCTCCTAGCTGCCTCTCTGACATTTTCATCTTTTTGCTGTTTAAAGCTATGTATCAATGTAACTGTGCTATGTTTTATTCCAGTTTTTTAGAATTCCCCAATAAAGGCTTCTAGTAAGGAATCGATATCTAGATACATTTCCTTTCTCAAGGGAATGAACCAAGATAATGCAGCACCTGTTAGGGTTAGACCAAATGCCTCAAATTGTACTTTGTAATCCTCAACCTCTTCTGCTCTAATTAGTTGTCTGAATTCTGCGGCATGAGCATGAGGATCAGAATATCCTTCATATTGATTTTTCATGCAAACTTGATAGGGTCTAAGCATTCTGCCCTGATTTTGCCAATGATGTCCTTCTCAAAGGAAAATCATTAAATCCTTCTGGTTCCTTTTCAAAAGGATTTGGGGAAGTATGTGTTCTCCTACTTTGTTGTTGTTCACCATTATTGTGAATTTCATGTGGTCTTGGCAAGTCTGATTGCCCTAGGTCATTAGAATTTTATGGGTCTTGTGAGAAGATGTATCCACATCCCTGCCTATCCTCATATCTACCATCCTTAATTGTGCTACTGGTGTTATGTTTAGGGGAACTTCTAAGTTTCTCAATCTAATGAGAAACTTATGCATACCATCCTCATATACATAGGTTCCAAACCTATTTGTATACATGTATTTGAGGATGTTTCTATAGTCCCCAGTTTCAGAGGATTCATTTGTTTCATTTAAATTTTCCATGTTGATTTCTTGCCCTAAATCTCTTTCTTGCGATTCCCCTACTACTGGCTCTATTTCCTTCCTTCCCAGTTCTTGCTTGGAATGTGAGTATAATTTATTACCAGACCTAAGGCTCATTCAATTACTTTCACGATTTTGTGGAAAGAATCCTGTTTTCCACGATTCTGTGAAGAGAATCGTGTTTTTCACGATTCTGTGAAGAGAATCGTGTTTTTCATGATTCCATGAGAGAATTGTGTTTTTCACGATTCTGTGATGAGAATCGTGTTTTTCACGATTCTGTGAGAGAATCGTGTTTTTCACGATTCTGTGAAAGAATCGTGTTTTTCACAATTCTGTGATGAGAATCGTGTTTTTCACGATTTTGTGATGATAATCGTGTTTTTTCACGATTTTGTGAAAGAATCGTGTTTTCCACGATTCTGTGAGATAATCGTGTTTTCCACAATTCTATGAGAGAATCGTGTTTTCCACGATTCTGTGAGAGAATCGTGATTCTGTGATGGAATCGTGTTTTTCACGATTCTATTCCCAGACGATCGTGATTGCTCACAATCGTTAGAAACACGATTCTCTTATGAAAATCGTGCTCTTGGAATCGCAATTTTGTGCTTTGATTTAGAGAATCGCAATTTTGTGTTTGACTACAGAATCGTGATTCTGTTCAGATTTTGGAAAAAAAATTTAAAGTATTGATTTTCAAATTTTTCTTTCTTCAATAGAATCATCTTAGTTATTTTTTAACATGCAATAAAAGAATTTACTCAATATTATTATTTTTTCCACAAAAAACTCAAAAATTCAGAACATCGCGATTCCGTGTTTTTGGCTATTTTGTGTTTTTTTGTGCTTTGATCATCATGTAAGTTTAAAGAAATACAAAAAAATGTATTGAGAACTCCTTACCTCGCTTGCTTGATCCAAAAATCTCCAAAACTTTATAGTTGCAGACGATCGTGATCCTGTTCTTGCTCTCACTCCCTCTCTTCCTCACTCAAATGAGTTTTTTCTGAGATTCCAAGGTTTTATAGTGTTCACACAATCGCGATCCTGTGCTATTTCCTCAGAATTTTCACTTTTTACTTTTCCAATTTTATTCTTCAACAATTTTATGGTTTTAACCCACAATTCCTAACTTTCATCATTGGTCACTCCCATTATCCACTGGTGAAAATCGCGATTCTGTACATGTTTTCCACTTTTCCCCCTTGATACTCAATCCTTTCTGATTTTTGGAATTTGACTTCCTTTACTTACTCAACTTAGTGAAATCTCTTTCAATTACCTATTTCAAAACCCAAATATGCACAAGATTCCAAAAATTTTTCTCTTACAGGAAATCGCGATTTTGTGCAGAGAATCGTATTTTTCCTGTACTTCTAGTTTTTTTGCAATTTTGGGTCTTCTTTCTTCTTACAACTCTTCCAAATTCTTTCCACTCCAAATCAGCTGTCACCTGCAATTTTTACATCATAAACAAAGAATTAATCCAAAAAATCGCGATCCTGTGAAGAGAATCGTATTTTTCTGATTTTCCAATTTTTAGCAATTTTTTGCTTTCCTTCCACTTGGTCTCTTTTACTCTTTACAACAACACTTCAGTCCAACTTCCTAAGGAGAAAAGAAATTTGTTTGAATGTTTTAATGAATTTTATGAATTTTTTAGTATTTTGCCCTAAATTAAGGTAAACACTTTACTTAGGGTTTTTTGTTTGGTGATCTATTGATCCTGTATTCTCTGATTGGTTATACTCCTTTATGCTTTGCTACCAAAACAATTCATGAGCAAAACTTCCTAATGAAAAATGTGCTCAGAAGTCCAATTATCAATTTTTGCAAAGATAAACTCAAACATTTCTGTTTTCAAGATGCAAATAAACTTTTTCTCAAGATGATTTCTTTGACTTGGTTAACAAATGGATCCTATCTACTTGCATCTAGCTACTTTACTTGACTTTTCACAATGCAATCATGTCATCTTCCCAAGATCAACAATTTTGCTTGGTACTTGGTCAAAAAGCACTCTACAAATGCAAGAATAGACACATTTTACCTTATCTTCAGATTTCTTGATTCAACTTTTCACACACCTACACTTTACTTCAAAAAAATGATATGAGCAACTATCAATTTGCAAAAATTTCAACACTTTTTATTCTCAAAAGATTATCTATTGTTTTCTTTTCCCAAAAGACAAACAACAAAAAAAATCTACCATTTCTGTTTCCATTTCTTGATTAAAGAGTATTACCTTTTCAATGTGTTTAATACCATCATCAATAGAAGATCCAGCAAGGTCCAACTTCAATGAAGCTTTTGCTATACTCCCTGGCAACGATGCCAAAAAATATTTGTTGTACTTTGGAGTTGTCCTCTCCAATCATTTAGCATAAAGAATCAACAATACATCTTATTTTGTCAATCCTGGAAGTATCCAAGAGACCACAACCCCTTCTAGATGATAGAATCCAAGAAATAAGAGAAAACTGGTTGGATTTCTGAGAATTAATGAAAATGAAGAGGAATTTCTAGGGTTTGGATTATCTTGAGCAATACTCCATCATTTTCAATAATCTTGGTGTCAAAAGCATGTTATTTTCTCAGTAGAACATAATCATGGAGTCAAAACTCAAAAATGATACATGTAACCTTCAGACGAGACAATCGCGATTCTGTGAAATCAGACGATTTTCATCTACAGCACCATTCTTCATCAATTTCTCACTCAATACATCAGGAATCAACTCTCTTCATACAAATTCATCAGAAATACACAATAGAAGCTTGCAAATCTCCATGGATACACATAGAATAGACTCAACAAATCAAAGAAATCACACAAAAGGAAGAAACACGATTTTTTGCAGGAAACTCTCTCTCTTTGCTTGGATAGCATGTAATACAAATAACCAACCCTCTCATAGTAGAGGAAATTGTCTTTTTATACATTTTCAAGTGTCACTTTTAACACTTGAATTTCGGTCCTTTCCTCTTCTAATCTAAAAATATGCTATCTAGGAGTTTCCAAAAATTCTAGAAAAAATACATATGATTCTACTCTTCATAAGGAAAACTCCTCCTTATTTTTAAATCATTTGCATAAATATTTTTACAAGTTTTTGGCATTTTACAATTATTTTCCATAAAAAATACTTCAAAAAATACTTCTTCCAACACATGTGTATATGTATGAAACATGCATGTGCGTGTGGATGCATTTTCATTTGCATCCATGTGCACACATGTGGTTGTGCATATACATGTATTTAAGTATATTTTAATGTGTGTATGTGTATGTATATATGCAATAATGGATGCATGCACGTCTTTTTATGTGGTTGTAGAAATGTTTGCGCATATGCATGTGTATGTGTAAGTATGTAAGTGTATTTGCAGATGTATGTGTGTGTGTATGTACATGTGTATATGTGTGAACATGCATCTTCATCATGTATAAGTGTATATGTGCATAATTAATGAGAATAACACAATTCAAATGATATACAAAGAATGGAAATTGTACTTACAATAGTTAGCCATATTTTTTGCTTGGTTAGCTTCTTGAATAACCTGCAATAAAGAGAGAGAGAGAGAGAGAATTCAAAGAGAGAAAGAGGTAGAAAGAGAGAAACAAAGATAGAGAGAGTCAATAAGATAGAGATTAGACAAAACAATAATTCTGCAAGCAATTGTTTCAACTCATAAGCATAGTGCTATTGCAAATTTTGGAGGGACTTCCGATCAGATGCGTGAAGATGCCGATTGAAGAGCCTCCAACATATTAATTTTTTTCATAAAAAATCCATTGTGTAAGCGATGGTAAGGCATCATAAAAAGCACTGCAATCAGCATCACATAAGCAATGTTAATTACTATTCCTTATGCGACACAAACTATTGTCACTTATGTGATGCTTTTTTAAATTGTCGCTTTAGCAATACTCAATGTGAGCGTCACACATCCTGTTGCACCACACATTGATAAAAACATCATATTGCTCGTCGCATAACCAACAGACTGTGCTCGATGCTTCTTGCAATGCTTTTTGCAATTTTATGGCAATGAAATTGTGTCGACTTAATCGTCACTATGTGCCCGTATTCCTTGTAGTTTTCAATGCATCTTGTGATGCTAAAATTCTCTCCTCTACTTGCTTTGCCAATATTTTAGAGAAAAACTAACGCTAATGAAAAATGGGGAACTCATGGAATAAGATGTGTTTGATGTGATGGACAAGATCATCTTACCTATGTGTGATGGACTAAGAAAAGCAAAAGAAAACCAACTTGTGATAGAAATAGATAGGAAATTATGAAATTTTATGTATATGACTTCCTTTGGCTATCAATTGGGGCAAAGGGGGTATGAAAAACTACATGAAAATCTAACTATCACAAATGCATCTGCTAGCATTTCACTAGCTAAATCTGAGCCATTAGAAGAACAAAGACTTCATTGAGCTGAGAGTTAGGCCACCGATTCTATTGAAAAGTTGGTAAAAGTTAGAAATGAGATTATGTAAAAAATAACATGGAAATCACTTGTTGATCAGTTTTCCATACATTCACATATAGCTAATGTTGAAGAAAAAAGAAGATGTGATGATATGCATGATGAAGTTGATGAGGGTGATCAAAGAGTGACTAGAAGACCATCTAGAGAAGAAGAAAAGAAGAAAATAAATGATGAAAGGAAGGCGCAATTTGAGGATACTAAAACCTTGTTTGAGGAGGAAAAGAGAAAAGAGATTAAAGAAGGAAAAGAACCACTTGCTAACAATAATAAATCACAAGATAAATCAAACAAACAAAAAACAAAATGATAAAAAAAAAAGAATCAAAGTATTGATAAAATCTTTGATGATAAAAAGAAACAAGGAGAAGAGAAGATAAAAAAGAAAGTGAAGAGGACTCTCAAATCAATTATGATATGTGAGCTCGAAACAAAAAATGACATTAAGGAAATTCTGAATGATATACTATTAAAAAGGCAAGTAACAATGTCCCTTGGACAAGTGGTTTCCACAACAAAACCTGAGTTCAAGGATTGTTTTATTAGGCTAGTGAGGAGAAGACAATTTCTTCTTCCTCATGATTAAGATATGCAAAGATGTTATTGGTGAAACTCTTGCAATGAATGATGTAGTCACTCTTGATTTGATTCTTTCCAATGATGAGATGAGCAATGGAGAGAGCCAATTGATAAGAATTTTTTGGCATGAGGAACTCCAAAAATCAAAATTCGGATTGGAGATGAGAAAAAATAATGTCTAGCTCTAGCCTTGATTGATTCAAGATCAGAGGTAAATGTGATATCTATTTTTTTTTAATAAATTCAGATGGCCCATTAACAAGGACCATGAATGAAGAATGAGAATAAAAGACAATGGAGCTTGGATCTTGCTAGGTGTGTGTGCCTATTATGATAGGAGTCTATGAGGAAATCCAATTCTTTGTGCAAGATAATTGCTCATACAAGGTGATACTAGGGCAACCTTTTATTAAAAAAATAATCTTAGAGACGAAAGCCATGAATGATGGTTCAACATATGCTAGAATTCGTCCAAAATTTGGATTGGATTCCCTACAAGTGGATCATGTGTGTGATAATTGTCCACCAGTAATAGTGTTTGGGGCATATTGTGATCAAAACTTACGTTAGATTCCACTATTGAGAGAGTCAATAGTGGACAATGGTTTGATGTCTCATATGAAGATGTACATAATTTTGAACATTTTTCAATATTTACCCCTACATCTAGTTTGTGCTTTATTAAAAAAAGAAAAACTTCCAAACAAAAGTAGAAAAATGAATGAAAAACATTACAAACACCTAGGATAGATTTCATATGAGGAAAACATTGAAAGTAAGATTGAGCTTATAAAAAGTCTGACTTTCATGGAAGAGTTTGAGAATGATCTTCAAGAAAAAATTGAATCAAAGATTATCATTCTTGAATCTACTAAAGAATATGAGCTAATTGCAAATTTCTTAATAGAGCATGAAGTCAAGATTAATACAAAATACAAAAGAGTTGAAAAGAAAGTAAAACCTACAACTCAGTCGCTACCTAAAGAAAGTTATGATATGATTAGAAACGTTTCAAATTGATGGTCTAGCTCCCAAAAAGAATGGGAAAGTACGCTTCATACATGATCTAGAACATGTCAATAAAGTCACCATAAAAATATAGGAACAAGATCCATTGTAGATGAGTTTGCAGAGGCTTTTTCCATGCACTCCATCTATTTGATGGGTGATTTGTATTCAGGATATGAGCAGTTTTAGTTAATATTGAGAGCAGAGATATTACCATGATGAAAACTCCTTTGGGTCTAGTACATATGTGTACTTTGCCACAGGGAGTGATAAATTACATGGCTCATATAATGAACGTTATGAACCTAGTCTTACATGAGTTTATTCCTAAAGTGACTATGCCTTTTATTGATGACATTCTGATAAAAGGTTGTGTGGAAATGGATAAAGATATAGCTAATGACTCATTTGTTTATAGGAAGTTTTTCTTTGACCATATTATTTATTGTGAAAGAATCTTTCAAAGATTTGAAGAGGTTGGAATGACTTTCTCTTTAGAGAAATCCATTATTGTTATCGATGAAGTTTTGATTGTTGGACATCTGTGTGGACATTATGGTCATAGGACATATCCACAAAAAGTTGATGCCATTAGTAGGATTTTAGAGGTGTGTCACAATATCAGTGAAGTGAGAAGATTCTTAGGAGCTTGTGTCTTCTATGTAATCTGGATCCCTCACTTTGCTCATGTTGTGAACCTATTATACAATTAATTTACAATAGTTTTGAGTAGTATGATTGGACTTATTATAGGTGGCATATGGCTGACCTTCTTGTCCTTTAGACTTGTCTTGCTTTGCTCCTTTCGTCTTTCCCCTCAACTCTATAAAGAGCATTTATAGAGTTGTCTTGGAAAGAGTTACCTTGTTTAATGTTGTTGTTGGCCTCTTGATTGAAAACTTGCCCAAGAAATATATTAAAGTCAAGTGTTTGCACATCCATGATGAGGTCATAGGCAATTGTGACTGATTACCATTTCCTATCATTCCTTATTTCATTCAAAATTTTCCTCATAATAGCTTCATCTTCAATCCGTTCTGCTATTGAAGCTCACTGATTTGCAAAATCCTTTAATTTGGTAAGAGAACTTGTGATTGTTCACTTAGGTGTCTTCTTCATTTGGTGGAATTTATTCTACAACCAATCCTTCCTTGCCTTGGTTCTAGCAGAGGATGATGTCTCAAGTGCTTCTCAAGTTTCTTGTGATGTTTTACAACTTCTAATTCACGAAAGCAAGGAATCAAAGACAGATTTTAAGATATAAGAACTAAATTGAGCATTTCATCCACACCATAATGTGCACTTCTCACTCTCTTCTTGTGATGGTCCTCTTTTGGATATTAGTGTAGGCATGAATTCATCACCGTTTACTACTCCAGCATAAAGGTTTTTGCCTTGTAGATAAGCTTCCATCCTGATTTTCTAAGTAGCATAATTTTTCCTATTAAGCTTCTAGATCATGGATGGAAATCCATCACACTTCTTGAAGATTGCTCTAATAGCATTGAAATTTCTTGAGAGGAGAAGAATGGATGCAATGTGCCGCTTAGAGTAATGAAGTCTGTTCAACATAGCGGTATAAAATCAGCCTACCATTACTTGGACACTTTGATTCACCTTATAGCTTCTATTTAGTGCAATTAAACTCCTACATCCTTTGGACCATCACAAAGAACAAGTTAATGCAAAAAAATGCAACTTGAGAAGCGATTGTGAGAAACCTTCTAAGGAAGTTCAATTTAAAACACTTAGTGCTCTTAGGTTGATTAAAATTGATATAATTCCTCTTAGAGGCAGTTTTATAAAAAAACTCTATTATGGACAAGAACCAGAATTATAAACAAGGCATGCTCTAATTATGAGCTTAGCATCAACAATGGGTCACCCCAACTTTTCAGGGAGTAGTAGGAAGAGACCATGAGGCAAAGAAGCTACTCTAGCACATAGTAGATGAATCCAAATGGTACAAGATTTTGAAAAATTCAAGTAGACACTAATATCGTTCCTATGCAACCTTATTCATGTAGATTGAAAACATGAGCGATGAGAAATAAAATCTATGATCCTGATGACTTGAAGAAGATTTCAACGAGAAGAAGAACATTGAGAAAGATGTTGATAATCTTGATTTTATTTCCTTCTATCATTTTTAACAAATACATGGAGTGTTTATATGCGCTCCTTGGAGTCTTCGCATAGTGATCCATGACTCTAATATCCAAAACTCGATTCAAAATCCATGTCAGATTGAATTAGTAGTGACTTATGCCTTTCTTCTTATAATCTAGGAAATAGAATCAAATTCAAACTTGATTTGAAATGTTGGTTGGATACCAAAATTTTTGGATAGTGGCTTTTAGCGAATTCACATCCATTCTTTAATAAAGATAAAGAGTTAGAATTCACAAATAATAATAGGTTCTTACAAAATGTGTTGTAAATTCTCATGTATTACCACAAGACTATGGTTCACCTTAAGAATGAAGTTGGTCTATTACTAAGAATCCAATTATGGTGAAATATTGTTCCTCTAAAACCTAAATGGTTGTTGAAAAATTTGAGAAATATCTAGTTACATGCACCTTTGTTATATCATACTCATTCAGACTCTCATTATTCTTCATTTGCATTAGATTGCGATGGATTGCTCCCTCTAGTCATGATGATGAGAATGAACCTGTTTCTTTTGATGAAGTAGAAAATTCAAAAATTGGATTTCAAATTTGCAATTAGAATATGAAGACTCCATTATGAAGAATGATGCTTGGTCTTTAGATAACTTCTCTCCTAGAAAAAAGGCCATTGGCACTATTGGAATGTACATCAGTTGTACATTAAAACTACATTTCTAAATCAATTCTTACATGAAGAAGTGTATGTATTTCACCCCCATGGTCTTGTGTACAAAAGACATAAAAAAGAAGTTTGCATGTTGAAAAGGTATTTTATAGATTGAATCAAGCAGTAGATACATGGTGTGAGAGGATACATGCGTACTTGCTTGCACATGGATTTAAGAACAATTAAACTAAGAGCACCTTATAAGTTAATCATATAGATGATGTACTTGAGATAATTGTTCCATACATTGATGATATACTTCCCATGGGTCCTAATGAGAAGCATATTTTTTAGTTTAAGGTTGATTTTCATGCCTCTTTTGAGATGTTACATCATAGGCATTCGCATCATTATTTGGGCATTCAATTTATGTAGGTTGATGGAGGAATAAAGTTTTGCCCAAAAATACATTGCTACATTATTTCAATGTTCGGGTCATGACGATTACAAAAAAGTTGCCAATCCCATGGAAACAAGTTTATAATTTAGTCTTCATGATGTTGGAGATGCATTTGATGTTTTTCTCTATAAGCAAGTTGGATGCGTGATTTACATATGCATAATCCATCATGATATTCAATTATTTTCTGTTAAATGAGCATATTTATGCATTGCCACATGTCAAGCATTGCCAGGAAGGTAAGCACATCTCTTCGTCCTTGAGTAGTACTGAGCTACTTGGATTGGTTTATCACAAGGGGGATCATAACTGTTGGATAAACATGTTTAATTGACTTAGATTAGGTTCGTTATTCTAAAACTCATGGCCACAAGTGGTTTTTTTCTTCATGTTTGGTATCTCATGTGTATCTTGGTTGAGCAAGAAGGAGCCTACTATGACCACTTCTAGGTTTGAGGTTGAGTATAGGGTAGCTCTCATAGATATAGTTGAGTGTTTGGGGCTTGGATACTTTTTTCTAATGTAGTTCTTGATTAGTCTTCTATGATTAACATCTTTACTAGGAGCACATTGGTTTTTGTATGTTCCATGCTCATAGAAAGAACAGTGAGGTGCACTATTATTATGTTAGGGAGAGACTCTCTGGTGAAGGAATCGCTTTCACTTATGTGCCTACAAAGGATAATTTTGTAGAATATTTCACAAAGGATGTACTTTGGGAGAATTTTGAAACTTTTTTCAAAGATTTGGGCTTACTTCTCTTTATTCATTGATTTCACTCAAAATTGTTTGGCAGTTCCTTATACATGAATGTCAGATCCGTGTTCATCACATCACTCTAAAGGGGAATTTGTTGATATATTTTGATAGTGATGTGTGTGAACAGTCTTAGGATCACTAAGGCACTTCTTTCCCTCTTTAGGAGGTTTTTTTTCCCTAGCTTGTATAGATTCCTATAGCCATAAGGGGCCATTTGTCTTTGTATATTAACTTGGTAGCACAACGAGTGTTGTGTTTTTCTCCAAGCTCCTTCTTCTTGTTTGTTTTGTTCATGTGCTTCTACAATCCTCAAAATTCAAGAAAAAAAATCTAATATCATTATCTAGGTGTCATTTTTAAGTCCATATAATCTCTTCTTGAGGTTGCAAACTAGACTCTCTTTGCTACAAACTACATAACCCTTTGGTTGTTCCATATAGGTTTAAGCTCTAAGATCAACATATATGAAAGAATTCCTTGCCCGTTAAGGTATTACGCTGTAGATGGGAAAAATCTAAGTCCTCTATTGCAAATAATCCAAACAACATGCATAATGTGTTCATCTTGTCCACTAGTGTGAAAATCTTCTGAAAATCAAATCCTTTTTCTTTAACTTAACCCTTTTGAAACCAACCATGCTTTATTTTTTGAATGAGTACTATCTTATGATTTCAAGCGATATACCCGTTTGTATGTTAACATTTTTATCCCTATTGAAAAGGTAGTAATTCCAAAGTACCATTCTTATTAGTAGATTTGTGTTTACTCTTTGACATGCTTCCACTTTAAATAACCATCTATGTGCATATCTTCTTTTTAATAAGAAGGCTCATTTACATCTATCAACATGAAATGAATCCAATCCTAGAACACGTCTATCAAGTGAATGTGATAGACATGAACTCATCTCAATGTTTGATGATCAAGAGAACTAGCAAGGTGTTGTTGAACATCTTCATGAACAATTTTTTTATACGTTCTTTTGGATACTAGGAGGAATTAAAGCTTCAAATATGAATCTTCTAACATCAAACTCCTTGATAGGTTGTTTACGCATCTTGAACTTATTCTAAGTGACATCACTACTTTTTCTCCTTGATTATGTTTTCCCATGACATAAGAGATACCCAAACAAGCAACTTTGCGGTATCCAACAAAATTACAATTTTGAGATATGTAGTTCAACACCTATCTCAAGTTCTTTGGAACATGGAATTATTCTTCGTAATGAAGAACTTAGGTGATCATAATGTGATGGTTTACCTATCCATAACATGTTTCATTTTGTGTTAGAGCACCAAGCTCTAAACATGCTTGAGAGAAGGATGTGTTTCAAAACAAGTTCATTCCTAGAGTGAACCTTAGAGTTATGACATTTCATAAGTTTCTTTATTCTTGTAAAGGTGCATGATCACTAATGGTTTTAGATCTTTAATCTCACTAAGTGATGAATTTAGAAGAACTAAAAGGCCATGATTTATGAGTTTGGTATTCAACCAACTACGAAAATCAAGTTTAGCTTTATTCATTCTTCCCGAGATTATAGGAAAAGTAACCACAATCACAAAAAACTATTCCTCGAGTGATTTTGAGTTAAAATGGAACGCACAAGAGTCTTGGAGATCTACACGGATTCTATATAAATACCCACAAATTTCTTTTACACAGTGTTAGATGAATATAGAATTACTTTGATCTTCATCTTGCTTATTGCTCATTGTCTTGCATCATCTTCTCCAAAGTCGGCTGACTTGGAGAGGCTAGTTCTCATGCTTAGAGGTCGAATCCTTATGTGCAAGGGCTCATTGGAAATGTATTAGTGTTTAAACTATGTGTATAAAATTTAGTATCCTATGATGTCATATATTGTGAGAAATAGAGTTTTTAAGTTCTCAAGGTCATTCTTTGCACATCCTTGAAAAGTTGAGGAGACATCCTGTCAATGCTAAGATTATAATTAGAACATATCTTGATTATAAATTTGGTTCTTATGTAGAATATCTACTGGACCCTATAAGCCACCATATTCTAAGAGGAACTTGATCATTTGTAATCAGGCTAAGAGCACTAAGCTTTAGAGATTACATATTTTGACCAAAATAGTAGGTTCTTCTTGTAGTTACTCATGTGCAAGTTATCTATTTTGAATCACTTCTTCCTCAATGATCTTCCAAAGCACATAGGTTGTTATATTGCATCAATTTGAAGCTTAAAAGGTATTCAAAGGTCCTCAATAGCTCAAGGGGAGGCCTTGTGATAGTTAGTTAGACCAAACTTCAACATCTTCGAGCACAATTTTCTACTAATCTTCAATTCATCAAGCATTCATAGTGCATATCAAAGCTACATCAAGATAGGTAATGGTTTTCACTAAATGATTGAGAATCTTGATAGGAACAATTATGTTTCTTGGAAAACCAAAACTCAAGCTTACTTGAAAGCTAGATATCTTTATGGAATTATAGTAGGTGATGAATTATGCCAACTCCAAGATCAAAAGGAGGACCTACACAAGAAGAGACTAAGAAGCTCACATTATGATGTTGAAGAGATGGTTAAGTCAAGACTTATATCTTAAACTCCATCACTAATTTCTTGTTACCACATATTAGAGGGTGCAAAAAATCTCAAGGAATGTGGGATGGACATTGAGACATTTTTCTCTGCTAGCAAGCCACATATGGATGTAGCTAAGAGAGTACTCAAGTATCTCGAAAGCACTATTAAAAAACTTATACTCTATTCTTATACATGTGTTATGGATCTCAAGTTATACTCAAATGTAGATTGGGTAGGATTCAAGGATGATAGGAGAAGCACATTAGGATTTATATATTTTGCAAGATCTAAGCTTGTGTCTTGGACTTCCAAGAAGCAACCTACAATTTTACTATCCTCAACTGAAGTTGAATATAGAGGATTGACCATAGCAACTCAACAAGCCATCTAGTTAAAGGGGTTATATGTAGACTTGGGACTCGTGAGCTACAAACTTGACATATTTGGAGACACCGTAAGCTCGATGCATTTAGCAGCAAATCCTATATACCATGTAAGAAATAAACATATATAAGTTAACTTTCACTTCAGCAGGGAGAAGCTTTTAGAAAATTAAAGAAATTGATGTTTCGTTTGTATCAACAAAGAAGCAAGTGGCATATATGATGGCTAAAGCTCTTGATGGAGTTAATCTTTGAAGATTCAAAGAAATTATAGGGACTCAAATCATCAATGATTGAAGACTAAATCATGCTTTAGTTTTAGGGCGTGCTATAAGAACACCAAGCTATAATCATGCTTGAGAAAAGGGTGTGTTTCAAAACAAGTTCATTCCGAGAATGAACCTTAGAGTTGTGACATTCCATAAATTTCTATATTCTTGTAAAGGTTCAGGATCAATTATGGTTTTCGATCTTTAATCTCACTAAGTGATGAAGTTAAACGAACTAAAAGGTCATGCGTTATGATATTGGTGTTCAAACCACTACCAAAATCAAGTTTAGCTTGATTCCTTCTTTTCCTAGATTACAGGAAAATTAACCATAATAAAATAACTAACCCACAAATGATTTTGAATTCAAATTGGGTATACAAGACTCGTGGAATCTACAATGAGTGTATATAAAGACTCAAAAAGATTTATGCATAGTCTTGAATGAATGTATAATTACTTTCATCTTCATCTTGCTTGTTGCTCACTTTTGTGCATCATCTTCTCCAAAGTCTGCTTACTTGCAAACACAAGTTCTCACTCTTGAGAGGTCCAATGCTCTTGAATAAGGGCTCATTGGAAATTTTATCAGTGTCTATGTTATGTGTATAGAATCTTGTATCATTTAGTT
Organism: Ceratopteris richardii; assembly: GCA_020310875.1. Lineage (NCBI taxonomy): Eukaryota > Viridiplantae > Streptophyta > Polypodiopsida > Polypodiales > Pteridaceae > Ceratopteris > Ceratopteris richardii. The sequence goes on from CM035424.1 coordinate 51,365,501, forward strand.
TCATAGATTATGAGAAAAAGGGGATTCTTCTATAAATTTGACATGTACTTCTTGGAGCTCCCTACTTGCTCCTTCTTCTTGTGTGTGTCCACCTTTCTGATGTGCTTCCATGCTTGTGCTTGACCTTGAGTTCCAACACTCCCCCCCTCTCGAGTCTGTTGTCCCTGACAGACCCTTGTTGTAGTGGTTGTTCCAAGTAGTGCTTTGAGAGGGAGTGTCCCTTCTGTATGAACAAAAGTCGTCTGGCTTCCGGATGTGGCAAGGTTGGTTGTTCGGTTCTTCATCTGTCACTGCGAGCCTTTGCAAGTTGTAGTCCCTGGTATGTACTTCTTCATTGGATTCTAGCATGACTGTGTTGTTGTGAGTCTCCGTTGATGTCCTCTAGATCTTCCAAGGTTGATGTTCATAGTAGTCATGCCAAGTACTCATAACCCATAATGGATGATGGGTAAGTGTGTTCGTGCATGGGTTAAGGAAAATATGTGCCTTGTGCACGGCCTTGTAATAAAGCCCTATGCATGCTTACTTGGAAAATGCATCAGAAGAAGTATGGTGCAAAAATTGGGGTTCTTGAGCTAAGTGCTCAAGGGTATGCCGATGAAGAAGTTTCCTAAGCTATCCTGGTTATGATGTTCTTAAAGTAAAGATACTTACCATGGAGAAGGTCGATCGTAAGCTCAAGCGTAAGCACCACCTCCTTTACTTGTCACTCCGCGGAGATGTGAGGACCGGTATGAAGACCACGAGCAAGTGAAGGCACAAGTGTGTGAGTGAAAGCACACCAACATGCACACACATACACACACATGCACACAAGGCAAGATCAAAGAGAGGAACAATGGAAAGGTTTGATTGCAAAAGAGTTCTCTTACAAAAGCTCTATTCTCTAACAAGCTAACCCCAAAAATGAGCTCAAACTTTTGGTGTAGCTCAAGCGGAGACGTGAGGACCAGTATGAAGACCACGAGCAAGTGAAGGCACAAGTGTGTGAGTGAAAGCACACACATACACACACACGCACACAAGGCAAGATCAAAGAGAGGAACAATGGAAAGCTTTGATTGCAAAAGAGTTCTCTTACAAAAGCTCTATTCTCTAACAAGCTAACCCCAAAAATGAGCTCTCTAGCTCGTTTTATAGTTTTTTGACTAGTTTTGGCCCTGTCCAGACCTAGTGTCCGGCCTAGTTAAAAATTAGGTTCTAGGGCTTATTTGAGGGCTCAAACGAAGTCTAAAAATTATGAAAATTGGTAGGATGATACTTCTAATAATCCTCAAGCTCAAGGACGCCTTGGCTTGAACAAAATGGAGTTACAAAAATAGAAAATGGTATTTACAATGGTTTTTAGTGATGGAAATCGCTATTTTTATAGGGGATTCTTCTAAAAATTTGACATGTACTTCTTGGAGCTCCCTACTTGCTCCTTCTTATTGTGTGTGTCCACCTTTCTGATGTGCTTCCATGCTTGTGCTTGACCTTGAGTTCCAACACCCCCCCCCTCTCGAGTCTCTCGTCCCTGACAGACCCTTGTTGTAGTGGTTGTTCCAAGTAGTGCTTTGAGAGGGAGTGTCCCTTCTGTATGAACAAAATTCGTCTAGCTTCCAGATGTGGCAGGGTTGGTTGTTCGGTTCTTCATCTGTCACTGCGAGCCTTTGCAAGTTGTAGTGCCTTGGTATGTACTTCTTCATTGGATTCCAGCATGACTGTGTCGTTGTGAGTCTCCATTGATGTCTCTAGATCTTCCAAGGTTGATGTTCATGGTAGTCATGCCAAGTACTCATAACCCATAATGGATGATGGGTAAGTGTGTTCGTGCATGGGTTGAGGAAAATATGTGCCTTGTGCATAGCCTTGTAATATAGCCCTATGCATGCTTACTTGGAAAATGCATTGGAAGAAGTATGGTGCAAAAATTGGGGTTCTTGAGCTAAGTGCTCAAAGGTATGCCGATGAAGAGGTTTCCTAAGATATCCTGGTTATGATGTTTCTAAAGTAAAGATACTTACCATGGAGAAGGTCGATCGATGTTCATCTCTTCGTGTTGTACACTCGGCCTTTGGGATGGAACATTGTTGATGAAGTTCCGTGTTGATGGTCCACTGATGAAATTTTTTGAGTGCCTAGTCCTCTCTCCTCTTTTCAAAGCAAAATTTTCCAAATACTGAGAGTTGAATTTCTTTATATTCCTTGGAAAACAACATTGGGTAACTACACCAAGCTTATTTTCACATATTCTCTTTAGCTCACCATAAGCAAGAGTCTTCTCTCCCAGTATATGGACAAGGATTCTTAGGGTACCAAACTATCTCTTGCAGATATCTCCCTGGATGCTCTCGGACATGCAGTAGTTAAGCATCCCTCAAGTTGTGGACCTTCAAGCTCTTCACCCCTACCAAGGTAAGGGGAAACAAAGTTTTGGATGCCATGTTCCTGTCAAGTTCTTGACATCTTCAACTAAGCATGACTCATTCATGTTCCATGAGCCAAACCTTGGAACAAGCTCTCTCTCTCTTTTCTTTTTTTTTTTTTTTGTTGAGAGGAACAATGTCAGAGAACAAGAAGACAAAGGTTAGTATCAATAAAAATATTTGACATATGTCAATGTGCTCTTGTGCCTGGTATTCTCAAGTGTGTCTATGCACGGCCGTGTAATGTGGCCCTATATTAATGCATACTTTGGAAATGCATAACATGAATGGTGCAAAAGACAAGGTTCTGCAAGGAGCACATGGTTGTCGCTCGTCGAGGCTATCGATGTTACTTATAGATGTTGATGCGGACTGTGGTGGAGGTATCCTTTGGGTCTCGAAATGATGTAATCCTCCTTATTGGGGTCCATTTTAGAACAGCATTTGGCACTATAGAGATCACTTCAGACATCTTCCTCTTTGGATGCTTTCTGCATTGTGGTATCCAGTGTGGTTGGTGCTTTGGTTCGGTGGAGGCTACTTGTGCTTTTGGCTTCCAAACCCATACCCTTTTTGCACCTCTTCCTACTATTGTTGAAGAGGTGATTTGATCTTCTTTCGATCTTTGTATGCGGTTCTTCCCCTTTTCTCTTTGTGGCTTCTTTGTTGAGACCTTGCGCATGTGGGAGAACATAGGTTGTTGTGGATGTAAGAGCTTCTTAGGTACCCACATCTGTAATCGCCCTTGTTGAGCTGCAGATAATTTCTTAGGCACCCAAATTCATCGAAGGCCTTCTTGTTGAGCTGGTCGTGGTTGCTTGGCTCTGGTCCTTGCATTGTTGACTTGCTTGGGTGGGAATTGTGTTGGCAAGGCTGGTGGCTGCTCTCTTTTTCGTACCCAGATCTGCTTCATGCTTGGAACTGCTTTCTTGTCGAATGGTGTCTTTCTATTTGATATAGCAATTGTCTTGTTCCGTAGTGCTTGCCTTGTTGGTTGAGTTGTAGTGGCGGCATTAGTCCTTGCACCGGAGGAGGAGTCCGCTTGTCTTTGAGCCTGTTCTTCCATGATTGAGTTCTCCTGCAACATAGAGCTTTTGACACATACAACATCTCTTTTGCTAAGATTAGTCCTAGGAGAACTACAAGATGTGACATCTGGATTTGTGAGCATGTCGTTTTCTAGTTCTAATGTAAAGCATTGTCCCTGGACCCAAATTTGAAGAAGTTGACTTCTTAGGTTCAAGTTGACTGCATTGTCATAAATCCAATCTTGTCCTAAGACAAGTGGTTCTGTAAGGTTCTCATCTTGACACACTAGCACTTTGACTTTCATTAGAACAGCTTGAAGGTAGATGGGAAGTTCCACCTCGCCAAACAAGGGGTTTCCACACCTCCCAATCCTATGAGATAAGCTTCTATGGGATTGATGTTCAACTGCAAGTTTTGGCAGTAGGATAGTCTAACTGCACTACTTGTTGCACCTGAGTCAATCAATGCTTTCATAGTCCTTGCACCCTTTCCTTGTCCTATCTCTATGGTCACAAAGGGACGTCGGTCAATGACTTGAGAAGTAGTTATGCCCGATTTTTGGCACATATCCATGTGATATTTTGGGGCTGTTGAGTTGACATCTAGGCCTAATCGCCTTAACTTATTTCGCCTTATGCGCTCTCTAGCCTTTGCTTGTGCTTCTTCTCTCACCCTTAACTCCTCTTCTTTTCGCTTCTTAGCAGTGTTGAGTCTCGTAAGCATATCCTCTGTAAGAGGTTCTTGGTATAACTTGACTCTACATCCACTAATATAGTTGGGCAAGATATCACCTTCTAAAGTAGCCAATTGAACTGCACCGCTAGTGGAAATTCTATTAATGATCATGGGTCCATATCCTCGTTTTTCCAACTTATGGGCATGTTGCTTTAGCGTATAAACTAGCACTAGGTCTCCCTCTTTCAATCCTTTATCTTTGATGTGTGCATCAAAGTATGCCTTTTGTCTTTTCTTTGCAGCATAGATGCCTGTTGCCGCACATAGCCTTGTTTCTCCTAAGTGTTCTAGATCAAAGATCCTCGAGGACAACTCATGTCCATTCCACTCATACTCTCGTGCTACTTTTAAAGCAGGGATTAAGAAATCTAATGGTAGCACCGCATTTTGTCCAAAGACCATCTGAAATGGGGTGGCATTGAGTACCGTTTTGTAGGCAACTCGATAAGCCCAAACAACATGATGAAGTTGTTTGTCCCAATCAGAGCGTTTATTATTTACCAGTTTTGTCAATACGTTACAGAGGATCTTATTGGTGCTCTCGGCTTGTCCATGAGCTTGTGGGTGATAAGGGGCAGACTTCTTATGTATCACCAAGAATTCTTGGAGAAGATTTTCAATGACGTCATTCAAGAAGTGTGTGCCTCTATCGCTCACTAACTCTATTGGTAGTCCATATCTCGTGAACACATTCTCGAATAAGAACTTAGCTGTAGTCTGAGCATCATTCTTTGTTGTGGCTTTCACTTCTACCCACTTTGTAAGGTAATCTGTGGCTACAATAATATACTCTGCATGGGAGTTTCTAGCTGGGGGGTTAATAGGACCTATGAAGTCTATGCCCCACTTTGAAAATGCACGCCCTCCCATCATTGGCCTCAAAGGCATCTCGTCTTTTCTAACTGGATATTGTGCACGTTGGCATGTGTCACATTTCTTCACATAGGTATGAGCATCCATATGAAGAGTGGGCCACCAAAGTCCTGAGAATAGAATGGTCTTGATTACTCAATCAGGACCGAAGTGTCCACCTGCAACACCGTTGTGTGCAGTTCCTAAGACTTTCAAATAGTCTGATTCGTGAACGCACAATCTTAGATAACCATCCTTGCCTCTTCGATATAGGTTGTCTCCGACCAAAGCATAGTCCTGAGCCTCTTGCACCATGCTTCGTCTTCTTGCTAGACTAGCCTCTTTGGGTAAGGTTCCCGATCTCATAAACTCTACCAATGGAGCACTCCAATCAAGAATTAATGACACTTGATAAAGGGTGGCATGCTCCACTGGTGGTCTCTCTCTGCACATTGGACAATTCTTAATCCACTCATGTATTTCTTTGTCCATGCTAGGCCAATACACTCCTAAACGTTTCAGATTTTGTAATGTGCATTGTTTAGAATAATGATTTCCTAACAATCCTTCATGGGCTTGTTACACCCAGCTAGTATGTTCGTCATCCTCGACACAACAAGCGAGTACACCCTCCGTATCTTGTTTGTACATGCTTCCTGCCAATATGTGATATTTTTGTGATTTTACAATTTCTTCTTGCGAGGTTTTCACATTTTTATTTGCGGGTCCGAAAGTGAGGACTGGTACCAACTTATTTGCCCATTTGGGAACAACTTCCAAATTGAACAGATAAGCATCAGGTAGTTCATCAGACACTCTTTGCGGCGACTCTCCTAAAGTAATGTGAGAGAGGTGATCTGCCCGGAGGTGGGTTCTACCTTTTCTAACAACAACTTCAAAGTCATATTCCATTAGTAAGAGAAACCATCTTACTAAACATCCTATATTGCAAAGGTTTATTGACCAAATATAACAAAGCTTGATGATCAGTGAAAAACTTGAACTTGTTTGCCAATAGATAGTGTCTAAACTTCTTCACAGCATATACCATGCCTAAGCCCTCTCGCTCAGTTGTGGTATAGTTTTTTTCAGCTGCGGTGAGCTGTCTACTAGCATATGCTATGGGCAAATCTAAGTTTCCTTCACCTGTGGGTTGTGCTAGCACACATCCTATGGCATGATTGGATGCATCCACATGGACATGGAATGGTTTATTCCAATCAGGAGTGGTCAGTATTGGGGCTTTGCACAAATGTTTCTTCAGTTCATTAAAAGAATTCTCGCATTCATCGTTCCACTCAAAATTAGACAACAAGGCATAAAGGGGTCTAGCTATAATCGCGTACATGTGGATAAACCTACGGTAGTATCCAAAATGGCCCATAAAGGCTTGTACCTCTTTAACATTCCTTGGCCTTGGCAGCTACGCTATGGCTCATACCTTATCTTCATCTGTTGAGATTCCATTCTTAGAAACAATATGACCTAAGATTTTACCTTGACGCACCATGAACACACATGTTTCTGGGTTCAGACACACTTGATATTCTCTACACTTGTTGAAGATTTGTCTGAGCTCAGGGATGTGAAATTTTCTTTCTTGGGAATGAGCACATAAATCATCCACATACACTTCTAAGCTCTTTTGCAAGAACTCTTTGAAGACATGACACATGAGCCTTTGGAATGTTGCAGGTGCATTGGTGAGCCCAAATGGCATTACACAAAATGCAAAGATTCCCCATTCTGTGGCAAAAGCTGTTTTGTGTTGATCTTCTAGGGCAATGGCTACTTGATTGTAACCTGAAAATCCATCGAGGAAGCTATAAACTTCCTTGCCTGCAACACGCTCCAATAGGTGTTCCATGATTGGAAGTGGATAACTATCTCTGATCATAGCGGCATTAACTTTTTTAAGGTAAATACCGCAACTTCCCGTTCTTCTTGGGCACCACTACAATGGGGGACACCCATTCAGTATGCTCAATCTCATAGATAAATCCAGCTTCAATCAGCCTGTCAATTTCTTCTTTTATCTTGGCTGCATAAGTGTCATTATATGTGTAGGGCTTCTGTTTGGTGGGCTTGGCATCAACAGTCATGGGGATAGTATGAGAGAAACTTCTTGGATCTACCCCCTTCAAGTCTCTATAGTGCCATGCAAACACATCCCTATATTCCATTAATAGAGCTACTAGCTCCATTTCTTCTCTTCCACTTAGGTCATCTCCTATGTAAGTACATCTCTCTTCGTTCTCCTCAATGGTCAAAACAATCTTTTTGGTCTTTTCTTTATTATCATATGATTCTCCTATGATGGCCTCCCTCTTAGGCATTCGTACCAAAATTTTGCGGTCGTCTTCATATTTCTTGAAGTTTTCTGGTACTTCAAACAATGATTCCTCCTCTTCTTCTTTCCCTGATTTTCTTTTCTTTTTCTTTTGACTGCTCTCACTTCCATCCTTTGAATTTACCGTTTTAATGCTTGTGAGAGGTTCTTCTTCTTTCTAGGTGAACACTCCTATATCTTCTAGATAGTGCTGCTCTGAGTTAAAGCAAATATCCATCACAATGGACTCTATATCATCGTCATTCTCTTCTTCTTCTATGACATCACTAGGGTCACATTCTTCTAGCAAGGGCTGACACATGAACACTGAAATATCATAACCCTCCTCATCACAATGAGGTGTCCATTGTTCTTCATTGACTGCAATGTCCATGGTAGCTAAGATTTCTGGCCAGCCATGAGGTTCAAATTCCTCATCTGGAAAGATCATCGGTGTGTAGGCTAGGTCTCTAACTGGTCTAGCTCCTGGTGAAGTTCCTTCTTCTCTTTCCTTTAACCGTTTTTCCTCTTCCTCTGCGACCTTGCACATCCACAAATGAGTATCGTCATGCAACCAAGATGGATCAAGTGAACTTTCAGAATGCACGGAGATAGAATCTTCTTTCGCTTTGTGGATAGAATTCCAATGTATGGGTGGTACATCTCTGAAGGTGTAATCCTTCAAATTGACCTTGGTGGTGACCCCTAAGTGCTGCAAGCACAAGGAGTTGGTTCCCCAATCCTGTACTATTTGCAATTGTCGTAGGAAGGGTCTTCCTAGGATCATCTCATAGACATTATTTTTCTCAAAGTCACATATAGCAAATGTATGTTCAAACTCTACACCACAAGTGGTTAGAGTTATCCCTTCGAGCAATCCTAGAGGTCTTTCAAAATGACCGTCGGACATTTGAAGCTTCATTTTAGTTGGTCTTAATGTGGGTTTGCCCCATTGCTTCCACAAGGAGGTGGTCGCAATAGCAACACCAGCACCTGAATCTATGATTGCTTTGGTTATGTAACCTTGGTAGGTGATTGGAAGATAAGTATTACCTTCTTCACCCTCACACATGTCTCCTATTTTATCGAGAGGTATCTCTCGAACTTTTTGCTTAGAGCCTGTTTATGGCATATTGGAATCAAGTTCTGGGACCTGATCCTTCACATGATTCCATAGCTCGGGTTTTGCTTTGAGTAGCTCTTCTACAGTGAGATGACATTGAATCTTAGTGTTCTTCACGACATCAGTGTTCCTTGGGACCACTGAGTCTTCATGTCTGACCAGTATTGCGGGAGCTCTGATGTGAAGAGATTCAGATTCCCAAGGGCCTAGAAATTGAGGCAGTTCTTCTAAGGTATTAGATTCAAAATCTAATCTTTCGTCTTCTTGTTGTTCTGCTTCATTTCCATAAATAGATGGAATGTCTTGGGGGAATTGATCATGAAGGTCATCAATCTCACAAATAGGAGGGGAATTACCCTTCTCCTTGGCCCATTTCTCTTCTTGTATTTCCCGCAAGAACTCTTGAGAGTACTGTTGAATTGAAGGAGGTATTCCGGCATCCGTGGAATTAGGAACATAAGCTCCCATTGGGGGTGAGCTTCCTCTTTCAATAACTGGTTGAGCCTGTGGGGGTAAAGAAACTTGTGGTTTGTTTACCAACTGCTCTAATTTTTCTAGTAAGCATTGGAAATGCAAATCTGGTTTGACAGAGTTTGTCTGATTGAACTTTTGACTAGTCTCGAGTATAGCTTGAGCTTGTTCTACCATCTTCATGCACATTTTCATGAATTCAATCTCTAAATCTGCTCTAGGGTAACTCTTGTCTAGGTTTGCAGCTGTAGGCCCTTCTTGAAGTCGAGCCTGGTAGGCCTTGAACATCATGTCCAAGCCTTCTGGGGTTGGATCTACCAGAACAGACCCTGGTTGCGGTCTATTTACAATGGGTGGTGATGTGATGAGATGGAGTGGATGGAGTTTTGGCATGCGAGGGGTTTTGAGATACAATGTCTTCTATTTTTGTTTTTGCGTCCTTCAAGCTTTCTTCTAGTTCCGATAACTTTTTATTCCACTTGCGATTGGCCTTCTCTCTGGTATCTTTCCATGTTCTTGTTTTCCTCTTACTAGGCTCTCCTGATTCACTCGACTCCGATTGTTCTATTGGTTTATCTTGTTTTAATGCTTGTGCCCTAGTAACTGCCTGTACAGGAGCCACATTACTACTACTAGCACTTGAATCCGCCACTAAGCCTACCACATTAATGGGTGTAATCTTGGGTGCACTGGAGGGGTTTCTTGGACAATCTCTGGGAAGATGGTCTTTGCCACATTCAAGACAAAAAGCTTGTATTGTGATAGCCTAACCTTAACTCGGAGATGGTGGGTGGGGACAATCACGAAGGAAATGGTCAGCCTGACGTCTGAAACAAAGTCCTCTAGGGGCTTGTGGTCTCACTTGTCTCAATTGGGGCCTAGGGTTAGCATTGGTGTACATGACATTGGAGTATTCAAGCTCCCAATTTTGTTCCATAGGTGGTGCCTCATATTGATACGGGTAAATCTCACTATGTTTAGGTGACTCTGTGTAATAAGCATGTGGACTACCTTCATGGGAGTAGTCTAAACCTTGAGCATGAGAGTCATTTTCTGAGACCAATGGGGTTAGTGGCACCAATGCTCTATTAGGGTTCTCCTCCGCCATCGTATACTTAACTGGGATCACATTGGCAGGAGCTGGTGGTTGGTTTCCTAGGACTGGTTGTGGTCTATATTGTGCCTGATATTGTTGTGGTCAATAATATGGCTGTTGGTTTTGGTTCTGATACCTACCTTGTTGATAAGGTTGCTGATAAGTTTGTCTAATAGCCTGCCTATTGTAGGGACAATCTTGAGCCGTGTGGTTCGTGTATTTTCTCTCAATAGTGCAATACGGAACATTCCTTTCTCTAATGTTTTGGTTTTGCATTGGGCATACGTTAGCCATGTGGTCCCCTCCGCAGGTATAACATCAGTTCAATGAGGTGACTCTCTGTGTTGGTCTATTTTGGACTCCCAGCTTCTTGGCAACTTGCTCAGCTATCTCATCTATTTCCGTGGAGATTCTCGAACTATGACTAGTAGAACTATCAGAATCTTGATAGAGTTTGGATAGTCCTAACTCCTCACCCAAGTTGTCTTCTATGTCAATGCATGTCCGCACACACTCTTCTATGGATCTAGGCTCTTTCAAGTACACATATGATCTTAACTTTGTGCTCAGTAAGCCATCTAAGAACAAAGCCACTTGTTTGGATGGTGTGTGTAACTCTGGAGCAAGGCATCTTTCTAGGTACTGTCTGAACCTTCTACCTGCTAGTCGCACTGTTTCTTGGGGTGTCTACTTGAAGCTGTGGATCAAAGATGATGTGTTATGCCTGATACCACTCTTGGAAAATTCTACAATGAAATTCGTCTAGTAGTTGACCTATATCCCGATAGTTGCGACTACTCAATGGTTGAAACCAAGCTAAGGCAGTGCCCTTAAGAGTCAAACCAAATGCCTCATACTGGGTGAACAAATCCTCAACTTGTTCAGCTCTTAACACTTGTTTGAACTCGGCCACATGATCATAAGGATCTCCTGTCCCGTCAAAATAATTCTTCATTGCCTTGATCACTTGAGTGGGTCTAAGGGTTCTTGTGTGCTCTCGGGGTCTAGGCAATGGAAAATCATGTTCATCTCTTTGTTGCCTATGTGCTTGATGTCTCTCTCTTTCAGGTCTTTCATTTTCAAATCCTGATCTATTCCTACCCACGGTGTGTGCAAAACTTACCTCAGGTCTCTCTCTAGTTCTTTCTCTCTGGGCTTCATGAGCTTGAGATGAACCTACTCCTTGGAGGCCATGGGAAACATTGGATCTTGGTGGAGGGAAAATCAATTCACTCTTCCAAGTATATGCGTGTCTATCATGTTCTGTTACCAAGAACATCTTCTCTGATGTGTTGTCCAGGTAGATAACTTTGCCTGGTATCTCTGGATCCTTGAACTCATAGATGATGACTATGCCCAAATGGCTAGGTTGATCTAGCTTGAATCTCCAAAAGGCTTCCTCTGTTTCTCTATTCAAGAATAGTTCTATGCTTTTGTTGTCTTGAGGGATCCAATCTGGAGTGATCACTCTGGTCAAAACTGACTTACCTCTAGGAGTCTGGGGTCCTTGTCCTACATTTCCTTGTTCCAGGTCTCCTATCTCATTTTCATGAATGATATTTCCAAACTCATCGGTCCTATCTGGTAGGTTGGTGACCACATACATGGTTCCTTCCTTATCAATATATGAACCCTCTTCGAACTTGACCACCGGGTGTTCAAGTCCAAAGGGTTGATCTGGATTTTTGAGTTAGACAACTGATCGCCTTAGGCCATCCTCATAGATGCGAACGCCTAATCGGTTGGTCCGAATATATTCCAACTGTGTCTTATAGGGGCCTTCTGGTGTTTGTAAATAATCAGTTCCTGAGCCACCTACAGGTCTACCCATGCTAAAAGACATTTCTGAATCACTTGTGTCTGAACTTAGTCTGTAAGGATGACCACTTAGTTGTTGTGCCCAAGACTTATCTGTATGGTTGACACTAGCCTCAGAAGATCTAATGCTTTGTTTATCCTTGCCTAGGTGTCTACCAGATCTCAGGTTCATAAGCTTTGGTTAAGACTCCAAAATTTCCCCTTAGTATGGTTCAAAATCCTTTGGAGTCCCCTTGGGTCCTTGGTCCCACCGGAGGGTCAATTTCAAAATATCCTATCTGAAAATCAACGCATTATTCTTATAGAAAATAGTTGAGGCCATGTAGGATTCGAAACGAGCTTTCCAACGAGCTATAGAGCTCAAAAAATGGACTTTGGATGAAAAAGTTATGTCAAATCAGGCTCCTGGGGGTCAAAACAGGCAAACAGGACCTTTTGGAAAAAATCGCGATTTTGTGAACTTCAAGAGAATCGCGATTTTGTGAACTTCAAGAGAATCGTGATGCTATGAAATCAGAGAATCGGGATTTTGTGAACTTCAAGAGAATCGCAATGCTATGAAATCAGAGAATCACGATGCTATGAAATCAGAGAATCGTGTTTTCACAAAATCGTGTTTTCATAGAATCGTGTTTTCACAGAATCGTGTTTTCACAGAATCGTGTTTTGAAAATCGCGATTTTGTCTCAGAATCATGGTTTTTCAGAAATTTAGAGAATCGCGATTTTGAGCACAACCACAGAATCGTGTTTTCTCAGAATCGTGTTTTTGACATGAAAATCGCGATTGCCAACAGAGAATCGTGTTTTTGAAAATCGTGTTTTAGAGAATCGTGTTTTAGAGAATCGTGTTCTAGAGAATCGTGTTCTAGAGAATTGCGATTTTGTCTCAGAGAATCGTGGTTTCCAAAAATTTAGAGAATCGCGATTTTGAGCATAACTACAGAATCGTGTTTTCTCAGAATCGTGTTTTTTGGCTGAAAATCGTGATTTGTGAGAATCGCGATTTTGAGCACAACCACAGAATCGTGATTCTTAGAATGACCTCAGAATCGTATTTCCTTCAGAGGGTTTTTAGGCGGGAAATAGAAAATCGTGATTTTTCAAAAAAAATTGAATTTTTCACAGAATCACGATTTTCTTCACAGAATCGTGTTTTTTGGCGGGAAATTCAAATTTCTGAGCGCTGGCAATGGCGAGGTCCGTATGTGCAAAAAATCATGAAAAAACACAGGCGCTTGCTCTCCCTTGCATCTCCTAACACCTTCACACACAATGATGCATGAACAATGGTATGAAAATGGTGAAAATGCACTAAAAAACGAGAAATTTCTATGAAGAAGAAGATGGAAGAAGATGGAGATGGTGATGATGATGAAGATGAAGAAGAAAAATCAAAAAATGAACAAAAATGACAGTTTTTTTACCTTCCAACGTCGCAAATCTACGATCTTACCATCACAACGCTCGTCCTCGAAGCTCTCTCCCCAGCAACGGCGCCAAAATTTGGTGTAGCTCAAGCGTAAGCACCACCTCCTTTACTTGTCAATCTGCGGAGACATGAGGACTGGTATGAAGACCACGAGCAAGTGAAGGCACAAGTGTGTGAGTGAAAGCACACCAACATGCACACATATACACACACACGCACACAAGGCAAGATCAAAGAGAGGAACAATGGAAAGCTTTGATTGCAAAAGAGTTCTCTTACAAAAGCTCTATTCTCTAACAAGCTAACCCCAAAAATGAGCTCTCTAGCTCTTTTTATAGTTTTTTGACTAGTTTTGGCCCTGTCCAGACCTAGTGTCCGGCCTAGTTAAAAATTAGGTTCCAGGGCTTATTTGAGGGCTCAAACGAAGTCTAAAAATTATGAAAATTGGTAGGATGATACTTCTAATAATCCTCAAGCTCGAGGACGCCTTGGCTTGAACAAAATGGAGTTACAAAAATAGAAAATGGTATTTACAATGGTTTTAAGTGATGGAAATCACTATTTTTGTAGGGCAAAGATTTGGGCTTACTTCCTTTTGTGGAGTGATTTCCACATAGCTTGGCACTTCCTTATACATGAGTGCCAGCTACTTGTTCACCGCATCACTCCCAGGGGGTATTTGTTGATATATTTAGGTAGTGATGTGTGTGAACACTCTAGGACCGCCAGGGCACTTTTTTTCCTCTTTAGGAGGTTTTTTTCCCTCGGCTTGTATATATGCCTATTGCCCTAATGGGCTACTTATCTTTGTACATTCTCTAGTAATAAATTCAGTATTGTGTGTTGTGCTCCAAGCTTCTTCCTCTTCCTTGTGCTGTTTGCGTGCTTTTGTAGACGTCTAACTCCAATACATCTATCAACACTGTGTGATGCTGAACGCGGATGTACCACCCATTAAACAACCTAGTTATCGAATGAATCCCAACTATGCTCCTAAAATGAAAGCTGAATTAGATCGCTTGTTGAAAGTAGGCTTCATTGTCCCCATTGAGCATGCGGAATGGTTTTCGCCTATTGTCATTGTTCCAAAGAAAAACAAGCAGTTGCATATCTTTGTAGATTACCAAAGGTCAAATGCAGCAAGAGTGCTTGATCCCTTTTTACTTCTCTTTTTGGATACGATGTTCGATGATGTTGCTAGATGAGAAATGTATTCCTTTTTGGATGGCTATAGTGGCTATAATCAGGTGTGCATGGTTGAAATGGACATCCCAAAGACTATGTTTATTACAAAATAGGGCGTATATGCATGCACGGTGCTGTGATTTGGTCTCCGCAATGCTCCTAGTACCTTTCAACAATGCATGAAGGAAATCTTTTCTCCCTACTTAACCATGTTTATGCAGGTGTATTTGGATGATTTTTCATTATCTCGTGATGCATCGGCTCACCTTTATCACCTACGTTGTTGCTTTTCTAAGTGCAGGGAGTTTCATTTGTGCTTAAATCCCAAAAAGTCGGTCTTTTCAGTGTCCTTTGGCAAATTGCTTGGTCATATAATTTCGCAACAAGACATTCAAGTAGACCCTGATAAGGTGAAAGCAGTGTTGAATGCACCTGCCCCTATGACACCAAAGGAAGTTATGCAATTCCTTGGACAAATACACTAGCATGGATGACATCTTCGGTGGCTCGTGCATATAGCTATATAACTAAATCAGTTGATTATTAGCAACCCTCGATAGTTTGCATGGATGGAGTGCCAAATTGCATTTGATCGTTTGAAAACACCCTTAACATAGACTCCTCTTCTGCAAGCACTGAACTGGCAGCTTCCGTTCCATGTTTTTGTGGATGCATCTAACATTGCAATTGGCAATGTACTAATGCAACAATAGGATAACTGGTTCTACCGTATCTATTATGCTAGTCGATGATTAGCCACTATTCAATGGAGTTATTCCATAACTGAGCACGAATGTTTGGGTTTGGTTTATTCGGTGAAGAAATTTCGGCACTATTTACTAGGATGCCCATTTACCTTTCATATGGATCATGCGACTCTGGTTTATCTTGTCTGCCAACAACATTTAGGGGGAAGATTAGCCAGGTGGGTGCTGTTGCTACAAGAATCTGATTATGAGGCTGTACATCATCCGAGGTCTGTGCATGCTCTTGTTGATTTTTTGTCTCAGCTTGATTTCGGTGAACTTCTCGGCGGTATTGATGATACTGCCCCCGCTATTTATGCGACTGATCTAGCACATGATGATTGTAAAGTGCTCCCTGTGGCACTGTCGTACTATGATACTCTTATAATTGTTCTAACTAGTGGATGTTCTCCGACTAATACTTCCACTTCTGCTCGCCATAAACTGGCTATGTATAGTAGACACTTTCCAATCATTGTGGAAAAGTTGTATTACATGGATCCATTTGGTGTTCTTTTACAATGTATTCCTCCACATGAAGAGTCTTCAGTTATTGACATGGCTCATTCTACTCTTTTGGATGGTCATTTTTCGGTAAATCGTACTTACTAGAAACTTTTGTAGAGTGGCTTATGGTGGCCCACTATACAGTGTGACATTACTACTCATGTCAAACAGTGTGATGCTTGTCAATGATTGGGGCAACCTTTACAACAACATCATTTCCCACTACAGCCTGTCTCTCCCCTTGAGCCCTTTCAAAAGTGGGGCTTGGATTTCATTGTCCCATTACACCTCCTGCTACGGTTACTAATCATCAGTATATACTCACGTGTACTGACTATGCTACTCGATGGGCTGAAGCTTGGACTTTATGGTCTACAACTACATCGATGGTAATCAAATGTTTGATGAGTGATGTTTTTCCTCGCTACAGTCTTCCCTTGGAGATTGTTTCCAATCAAGGTACACATTTTGTTAATGCCTTGATGCAAATGTATGCACATTGAAGATTACCCATAAATTTAGCTCCCCATATTATCCTCATGTCAATGAACTCGCTCAAAGTTCCAATAAAAACACTTCTTAACATGCTAAAGAAACTTGTACAAGAATGTCTAGAGCATTGCGATCAATTCCTTCCTTTGGTCCTATGGGCTTACTGTACTACTTACAAAGTTGCTACAGGGAATATGCCTTTTAAATTTGCATATGGTCTAGATGCAATTGCAACCATGGATTTGGTGGTACCTAGTTTACGGGTGGCATTGGACCATAAGTTATTACCAGAAGATTCCTTTCCTTTCCGGTTGGATGTGTTGCGGTCCTTGGACAAACATATTGAGAGTTTTCTAATGCTACAAGAAGTGCAACTGAGGCAAGCTAAGACACATGATCGATTTTTCTGGAATCTTGTCTTTACCAAAGGACAATTAGTTCTTTTCTATAATGCTAAGTCTAATCTTTTAGTGGGAAAGTTCAAGCTTTGGTGGTTTGGTCCCTACCATGTTGTAGATCAGGTTGGACCTGCTACCTTTCAGTTATCCACTTTAAATGGTACTCTTCTTTCTAAACCCATCAATGGGTCGAAACTTCGTCTGTATTTTGAAAAGGTGCTTTAATTCGTTGATGGTATTTTTTCTTATTCATCCAATTTCTTTTTGTTTTGTCTCTTGACCTCGATTTCCATTATGCATGTTTTGGTTGACTATATGACTATAAACTTCCTATTTTTACCACATATCCATGATTAGTCGTCGCACTCCACATTTGGATTCTTGTTAATGCGGGAATCTCATCATTATGCATGCATGTTCCCAACCACTGGTGATGATTCTATTGTCTACCAGTGCTTCCATTCAGCGTTTTCACTTAACCATGATCTTTGTCCTCTTTTCTGCTATTTTGTACTTGTGATCTGTGTCCTCTCTATCTTTTGTGTGCATTCGCTTTCCGCTAATCACCATGGAAGCTTTAGCCAACATTACCACCTTCCATTTTGGCTTATCTCTTGAATTGAGTGAGTTCTTGAGTGCACGCAGGCTATTGGCATTTGTCGAATTGCCTTGGCATTGAGTCGAATGTCACCCTTTCTTTACTCAAGTTATTGCTACTATTTCTGATAGCCCCTAGACAAAAAGCTATTGGTTGATCACTTGCCTCAACCCATGCATAGTAGTTACCCTAAACACTATGGCTAAAGGATTCCACCTCCCTCAAGATGGAAATGTGGATGTCCCCCTGTTGCTGATGAAAACAATGAAGCAATTATTCCCATGCCAATCTTCTAATGCGTTTTCCATTCTATGCTAACCTGAAAGAGAGTGCTCTACCCTACAATTTCTGGTGGCTGCTCTCAACCTCCAAAAATGCACATATGGGATCTCTCGACATTTTCACTCCATGATCGACGTTGCTGCCCTTGAAGCTGTTAATTGGGTGTTATTTTTCTTCTTATGCACTCACCGTGAATGTCAAGCGCTCTCCCGACAACTTGCTAAAGGTGATATCCCTCAGACTCATCTTCCCCATCTTCTCTCTTTTCTCCTTCTGGTTGTTCATCCTATTCAGTCTCCTCAAATGAATAACCTCCTTTTCCACAAAGAATGAGTGCAGTTATGGGCATTGATGAAGATAACAATAATCTCGTGCAATTTTTTCTGGGAAAGCATAGGAAACTCAGCCCCTCACAGAGTCACGTACAACCATCTTCCACTATAGTCAATCTGCAGGACACAACTTCCTCTGTGCACATCCTTTCTGCCCCACCTTCTCCTATGGGTCAAATTAATAAGGACACAGTGATGGAAGATGTTCAACATATTGATACGGTTGATCAGCAATAGATGCACTCTATTGATAAAGCACCCGACACAGTCGCAGATTCTGTGAACCTAATGGAGCAAACACAAAATGAGGAGTTGCTGGTTCATCAAGATGTTCAACCTGATATGGTAACCTTCTGTGTACATCCTTCTTCATCGAAAGCTACGACACCTCTCCTTTCCCCTTCTAAAGTTCCATTACCTCCTACCCCTCCTCCTTCGCCTCATTATTTGGTGGCCATTTCCCATTCTCAACCTATTCCTTCTTCTCCTGATTATTCTCCCCTTCTTCAGCCACCATCTCCATTAATCCTTCTAGATCCGTTTCAAGCTTTATAGTACTTGATTCCTTTGCTCGGTTAGCCCAAATAGATGACTTTGTCATACAACTCTACAACAATCTCCATCATCAGTTACATGATGCTCACTAGTCCCTTCGTACTGAATATCAAGCCAAAGTAGACTTGTTGGAAGTAGACATTGCACCCCTCTAGGAAGAGATTCTAGCTGTCAAAGCAGATGCAAGTCTATTACAAGATCAGATTATGGTTTTACAAGGACATGTGATTGAAAAACATAATATTATTGTGGCTCAAGACGTAGAGACTCTTCAACTCAAAAAATCCATGATGGATAAGGAGGATGCTATGCATGTGTTAGGGTCCCAATTACACACCACTCGCACTAGATTTCTTACGGTAGAGAAGGCTTATCAAGTGCTAGTAGATAAGGCATTACAAGTAGAGACGAAACTTAAGAAGGTTATCGAAGAGTTAATCCATAAAAGAGAGACTTTGGAGGAAGAAATTGGATGAACCATAAAGCTTAAGAAGGAAATTGAATCTATTCAGAAAGAAAGACATGACTTCTTCAGGACTATGCAATTCTAACAGTAGGAATTGGAATGCACGGAGAAAAAATTAGGTATACAACAGAATCGATTATCCTGAATTGATATAGAGATCAAAGAAGCAAGGTTATGTAGAGATGTCGCTGTAGCTAATGACTTCTATTTGCAAGAAGCCATTTTGCAGAATCAAGCTAACATTTTGCTATCACAAGGTATCATTGATGATTCTTAGTCTTTGTAAAATAACTTGCTAGGTTCAAGTACACCATGCGTGCCAATGTTAGGCCCTCGGAAAGGAATATCATTCTATTTAGTAGAAATCTAAGATGCACATCGAAAGGATGTTGCGCAATCATTGTAACCCTTCCTTGATAATAGAAGAGGCGATTGGAAGAGAGTGGTAGAGGCATCGCTAGACTGTGCGTCTAATTATGTGTCTGGAGGTTGATTCCAATGCAATTATCTACATTGTTGTATCATTTTTCTTAGCATCATTTGGTATTGAATAATCATGGCACTGTGATAATGTTTGTTCAGTCATTGATGAATTGCAAGTATAATGGTGATGATAACTTAGCAGGTATTAAGTCTCTGTGTATTCGGGTGTGGTGATTGTTATATGTTGTTATGCACTAGCGATTAGTAGTTAAGTTTATCAGAATGGTCAGAAAAGTAATGAAGCAATTACTACTATAGTGAAATGAATGAGAAAATATATATAGGGCCTTTGTATTACAGAACCCTGACCATCCCAAGAACCCATGCATAATCCGAACGTAAGTTATAACTATCCCGACAAGATAACAAATTAACAATGTGTATGTGTGTATGCATGTGTATATGTGTATTCGTGTGTATGTGTGTGTATGCATGTAAGCATATATGTATGCATATGTATGTGCATTATGTATGCATGTATGTGTATGTGTGTGTATGCATGTAAGTATGTATGTATGCATATGCATATGCATTATGTATGCATGTATGTGTATGTGTATGTGTGTATATGCCTCTCTACATGTGTGTGTGTGTGTATATGAATATATATGTGCGTATGTGTGTATGTGTGTATGTGTGTATGTGTGTGTGTATGTGTCTATGCATGTAAGCATGTATGTATGCATATGCATGTGCATTATGTATGCGTATGTATGCATGCGTGTGCATGTGTGTTTATGCATTTAATTATGTCTGTATGCATATGTATGTGTATGTGTGTATATGTCTCTCTATGTGTGTGTGTATGTGTATGTGTGTATGCATGTGTATGTGTGTGTATGTGTGTACACATGTATGTATGCATATGCATGTGCATTATGTATGCATGTGTGTGTGTATGTGTGTGTATGCATGTAAGTATGTATGTATGCATATGCATATGCAATATGTATGCATATGTATGCATGTATGTGTGTGTGTGTATGTCTCTCTGCATGTGTGTGTATGCATATATATGTGTGTATGTGTATGTTTGTATGCATGTATATGTTTGTATGCATGTGTATGTGTGTGTATGCATATGCATGTGCATTATGTATGCATGTGCATTATGTATGCATGTGCATGTGCATTATGTATGCATGTGCATGTGCATTATGTATGCATATGTATGCATGTGTGTGTATGTGTGTGTATGCATGTAAGTATGTATGTATGCATGTATGTGCATGTGTGTGTCTATGTCTCTCTACGTGTGTGTATGCATATATGTGTGTGTATGTGTCTATATGTGTGTGTGTGTATGTGTGTGTGTCTATGTGTGTATGTGTGTGTGTGTCTATGTGTGTATGTGTGTGTCTATGTGTGTATATACATGTGTATCTATATATTTGTGTCTGTATGCATGTGTATCTGTGTGTGTAAATGTGTGTCTAAGTGTGTATGTGTCTATGTCTCTGTGTATATGTGTGTGTGTCTATGTGTGTATGTGTGTGTATCTATGTATATATGTGTGTGTGTCTATGTGTGTATGCATGTGTCTATGTGTGTATGCATGTGTATGTATGTATGTAAATTAGTGTGTATGTGTGTGTGTAAATCTATGTGTATGTGTGTATGTGTGTCTGTGTGCATGTACCTGTGTACGTGTATATTTGTAGGTATGCATGTGTATGTGTGTGTGGAAATGTGTGTTCATGTGTGTGTAAGTGTGTATGTGTCTAATATGTGTGTGTATGTGTTTCTATGTGTGTGTATGTGTGTGTGTCTATGTGTGTGTCTATGTGTATGTGTGTGTGTCTATGTGTTCATGTGTGTGTTTATGCATATGTATGTGTGTGTGTGTAAATTTGTGTGTGTGTGCATACCTTGCTTCAAAAGATGTGTGCATGCTAGTACCATGTCAATCTCTCTCTCTCTCTCTCTCTCTCTCTCTCTCTCTCTCTCTCTCTCTCTCTCTCTCTCTCTCTAATCCCGACACAAGCCAGGAGAAATCAAATGTTTTTTAAACATTCTAGAGGGTCGCTTATGCGACACTACAGAATACTCGGATGTCATGTATGTGACGCTCCAATGTTGCAGGCAGTTTGCCAACATCATTAAAAGCGTCACTAACTAGTGATGCTCTTTGCGACACATATTGTTAGCATCGCATAAGTGACGCTATGCATTGCTTATGTGATGACCCATCTTTTTTTAATAAAAAAAGGCTTCTCACTTATGCAATGCTAGCATCACATAACCAATGAGACCTTTTATTTTTTTCATTCAGGGGCATTGCTACACCCTCCTATTTTTAGTAGTGGAGAGAGCCACATTAGCATGTCCAAATTCACTACTACTTGCTCTAGGATTATGAAAGACAATGGAGAAAACCTTATTATTTAAGTTAGCAACCTCCTTAGAAAGAGATGCTTACATACTCATTACATTTTCCATCTGTTGGCTTAGAATTTCAAGTTGAAACTCCATAGGAGTTTTGGAGCATCTATAGTATTGTTCATGCCCAGAGTCACAATTGCAGGCATATTTCAAAACTTGTAGTAGGTATCACCCTAGACTAATTAGAAACTGGCATTTCATATAGCATAGATTGATGTTGTCTCATCTAAGCAATGGCCTTAACTTCTTTTCTTATTATTTTCCAGTTGTCTATCAAACGTATCATTTGTCAGACTCTTAAATCCTTCATTCTACCTCACTCCTATCTTTTGGGCTTCAAAGTTTTAAGAAATGAATGACAAGGTCATGATTTAGTGTGTTTCTATTAGCTTCAAGCAGCTGAGCAAATTGTCTTATATACTCTCCATGTAGACGAGTTAGAGGTACAATGCAATTTGGGAAATTTACCCATCTTAAAAATCCTTCTCTACTATGATGATTGTATGCATCCAAGTACTCAATATGTTCATTTCGGTGACCTTTCCTTTCTCTTGCAAAGTTTCTTGCATTGTATGTGCACCTTGTTTTTCCATAATGATGTCCCTACAAACCTCTTCCATTCTTCTTTGTTGGTGGATTCTAGAATGAAGTACTAAATCTAATTTGATCGGTTCTAGAAGTTTCTTAAAGTGTCTTAAAATTGCACTATATTGATTAGCCAAGAAAAAAATTATTTCAAAAATTCTCAAGTATTTTCAAATAGATGCCTATATTTTCAAGGAATTGCACTTCTTTTCCTACTCTTAAACTAGATTTGCTTTTCCTAGGGTGAATATTTCTCTTAGTTTCTTATGATTT
This sequence comes from Ceratopteris richardii, assembly GCA_020310875.1. Classification (NCBI taxonomy): domain Eukaryota; kingdom Viridiplantae; phylum Streptophyta; class Polypodiopsida; order Polypodiales; family Pteridaceae; genus Ceratopteris; species Ceratopteris richardii. The sequence goes on from CM035424.1 coordinate 51,388,077, forward strand.
GCTGAATCTATAGATTCAAGTAGTACTTTTTCACAAGGGTGTAATCCTACGGGATTAAATAAATCGTTTCTCAACCGTATTGCTTGTACTCCAAGATCTTGTTTGTTACGAATTTCCCGAAGAGACAACAAATCCAAATTGTTTTCATAGCAGTCACCTCCATTCTTGGAAACTACTAATCGGTTATAGGATTTGAAAAAGGTAAAGAAATCTTGCAGATACCTATCCCCATGAACCACTCGAATCTTTTCAGTTTCATGAGTTTTTTAATTTGTTTATTCTTTGGAGTTTTCTTAATGTATTTAAAATTTGTGTATAAAGATTTCAAAATAATAGCCAAGGTAAAGTTAGAGAATCAACAAGTAAAATGAGTAGTTCAAATATGGTCTATTGTGCTCACAACGGAAAATTTCTTAATGCAAGTGAGATGGTTTCACATGGAAATGAAAAACAATCCATTTTTTTTTGGGCATGCATGAATTTATGGAACTTATAATACTATTACCTTGTTTTTTTCTAATCTAATACAGAGGTTAAAGAGTGCAATTTGAAAAAATATGTTTACATTTTTCAATAGGCAAATGCTAGATACATGAAACTAGATGTGCATCATGCAAAATGAAACTTCACTTCTTGTTGGTGGGGGAAAAAAGGTAGAGGCTCCTTCTAAAAGCTCATTTTCCTGTGGAAGCACTCAGTTCCCTAGGGAACAACCCTTAACAACTAGGGAAAACAAAGAGTTGCAACGACATCAAGAACCTCTTCTTAGTGTCTAACTGTCCTCCTTTTCCTACCCTCTTGCACACAACAAAAGCAAATATCAAAACTCAATCAAAAATATAAAAAAAAAGACTCAAACCCTAAGCAAACATATGCCACGGTTCACATCCAATTCACCAACTATGGGGGCATAAAACAAGACCATCAGGTGGATTGGATTCGGCTTCTCTATGGCTCTGTTTGTAGCTACATGTGGAGTGTTTTATGCACTACTTTAGGAAGTGGGAAGAGAGTTCAAAGCTGAGTGAGGTGATTTAGTATGAGAATGAGCTGATGTATGAAGCAAGTGTAAAGAAATTAAGTAACTTAACTAAGTTTAGGAAGAGCTCCTTTTTGTTTTCGATGGGAGAAGCCTAGCTTTGTTCCATAGGAAGCAAAATGGAAATAAGAAGATCTATAGTTTCTTGCTCTACATGAATGTTATGGGATTGACGTGTATTTTGTTCTTGGAAAGAAAAATGTAAATAGTGTCCTGGTCTACAAAGTATTTTGATATTGACATATTAGATCCAAAAAAACGTCTATAGAAGCTGAATTCACTACACTGGAAGAATCTACATTCATTAATGAATGATCACTGAAATGAATCTAAAAGAGTATTAGTGATGTTGAAACTAAATTCCTATACAAAATATATTAAAAGCTAAGATATCAAAATAGTTTCTAGCTCAATGAACTAAATTCATCCAAATAGGAAAGATGGATGAATAAGAACTCCAATGTCTATAGCCCCCAACATCAGCAAACACTTCATCTTGGTCCACCTTCTTGTAAGCTTCATTATTGATTTGTAATTTTTGTAATGCCTCGTAATAATTTGTAAGATCTCGTGAATGCTCCTAATATTCTGCAAAGAAAAAGCATTAGAAAAAAATATAATCAAATTTCTAAAAAATAAAAAACACACCTTTATCTATTACTTCCATTTTCTTTCTAATCTCATTATTTTTTCTCCACTGTTGTGCATGGATCTCTGCCATGGTAGTTTGTATCTCTCTCTCACCATGCTCTCTCTCTCTTCCCTATCTCTCTATCTCCCTCTCTCTCTATGCCTTTTCCTTTGCATCACTCTTCTTTGCTACCTACCCTGGTTCGCTTCCTTCATCCTCTCTCTCTCTGTCTCTCTCTCTCTCTCTCTCTCTCTCTCTCTCTCTCTCTCTCTCTCTCTCTCTCTCTCTCTCTCTCTCTCTCTCTCTCTCTCTCTCTCTCTCTCTCCATTTGCTACACCCATTGATTTTCTACCTTGCTCCCAACTTTTTACTCTGTGTGTGTGTGCACAATAGGCGTCAAAGGGGGGAGAATCTCTCTCTCTCTCTCTCTCTCTCTCTCTCTCTCTCTCTCTCTCTCTCTCTCTCTCTCTCTCTCTCTCTCTCTCTCTCTCTCTCTCTCTCTCTCTCTCTCTCTCTCTCTCTCTCTCTCTCTCTCTCTCTCTCTCTCTCTCTCTCTCTCTCTCTCTCTCTCTCTCTCTCTCTCTCTCTCTCTCTCTCTCTTTGTGTGTCTGTGTGCATGCACATTAGCAATCAGAAGGGGGAGAATCTTTGTCTCTTGCTCTCTCTCTTTCTCTCTCTCATTCTTCATGTACCTACAAAGAAAAAATTTTAGGAAATTTGTCTCAAAAATAAACATGTATATATACAAATAGACATGAATACACATGCATGACACATCACTCACTTTAGTCACACATTTACACACACATGTGCATGCACAATCAGATATACACTTGTACACAATTTCATGCAAACACACACATGATGGATAGTTACTCACATGTACACATACATACATAGAGTAATACACCCACACACATATACTTATGTGCATCTATGTATTTACTTATATATAATAATTTTAATTATTTTTGTATAATTAATGATTTTGTTTGATGGTTTGGAGATGGGAATCCATGGAAAGCTCAACATACTATGCCCTACAGCCCTCTATGAAGCTAAATCTTTTGCACATGATGCTAAGAAGGATTTTCAATCCATTACCAAGTCCATTCACTTACAACAAATGCGTCAACTACAACAACCAATCAAGCCCAATTTTTCTCTCAAGCGTCCTTTCACTACTTTCTCTTCCCCTACTTTTCAGCATGCACCTACTTTTCAATGCCCTCCTCAATCCAATTTCTCACTAGTACCCAAGATAGCCCCTTTACAACCTACATGACCTCCAACCCTTCACACTACAAGAATGGATGATCAACAAAAGAGGCCCTATATCACTTTCTGGCATTGTGGTAATTTTGGTCATGCTAAAGTTAAATGTAGGTTGCAAACTAGCAATATGAAAAATGTCAGAGCTCAAGTACACAACATGGAGGTAGTTTATGAAGACATTCAGCTTGATTGGCCTGAAGAAACATTGGAAAAGGATCAAAGTACCTTGGGTAATGAAATTTCTATTCATTCTTGACTTTGCATGCAAGTTACTATTAATGGTAAAGTTGTTAATATTCTACATGATGATGATGGTAGTTCACATGATTTTATTTCTTATACACTAGTGCAAGATCTTCAATTACATCCACCTCTACGGATAAAGCTAAGGCTACATTTCAAGGAAATAGATATAATGTTACAGGTGAAGCGCATAACATTCAGATTTTTATAGGTTCATATGTAGATGAACGCACATTCTTAATCGCTCCTTTGGAGTCCTATGATGTTGTACTTGGCATGCCTTTTCATCATCATTATAATTCGTGCATTGATTATCATACACACACAATTAGTTTTAAGTTTAACAATCAAGATATTTCTTTGTCTCCAACGCATGACTTCCAACCATTTTCATTAATTAGTCATACTCAAGTAAAACATGTATTTAGGAAAGGCTACATTTCATGTACTGTTTTTGCCAATAACATAGTTGATTATACACATACACTTCCTAATGCACATAAGTCATCTATGGCTTCTTATAATGATTGCTTTATGGCTGATTTTCCTTCTAAACCACCATCCTCCAGGGGATCTCTTGACCATAGTATAAACTTAATTCTTGATAGTTCTCCTCCCCATAAAACAACTTATAAGCTTGGACCTTTACATAAGAAATAAATAGCTAATCAAGTTAAGAATCTACTCCACAAAGGACTTATAAAACCTAGTTCTTCTCCCTTTGGAGGATTTGTTTTCTTAGTGGAGAAGAAGAATAAGTCTTATAGGATGTGCATTGACTATAGAACTCTCAAAAAATAGATATCCTATTTCCAGAATAGATGATTTTCTAGAAAAAATTCATGAAGCATGTGTCTTTAGCAAAATTGATCTTAAATCTTGGTATCATCAGATACAAATGAAACAAATTGACATTTGTAAGATTGTCTTTCCAACTCAGAGTCGTCACTTTGAATTCATAGTAATGCCTTTTGGACTCACCAATGCACCTACTACATTTGCACACATGATGAACAATATTTTTCTTGATTACCAAGCTTTTGTTCTTATTTTCTTTGATGATATACTTGTCTATAGTGAAAATGACAATGACCATGAAAATCATTTAGCAATAGTATTTAATTTCTTATGCAAAATAAACGTTATGCCAATCCTAAAAAGAGCTATTTTTTCCAAAACGAATTAGAGTATTTAGGACATGTTGTTTCTAGTCAAGGCATTCACATAGATCCAAAGAAAATTAAAGTAATTGAAGAATGGCACGTACCTCAATTTGTGAATGATGTAGACTCTTTTCTAGGGTTAGTTTTTATAGAAAGTTTGTAAAAGCTTTTTCTTATTTAGCACTCCCACTCATATTATTATTGAAGAAAAAGTTAAACGTTGTATGTGGATTAGCACAAAAACAATCTTTTAAAAAACTCAAACGTGTATTTTCTCATACACCTCTTTTGTAATTATCAGATTTTGCACAATCTTTCCATGTAGTTACCGATGCTAGTGGTTTAGGTATAGGTGTTAAATGAATGCAAAACGATCATCCCATTTCATTTAAAAGTAGGAAACTTAAAACTTCTCAAAAGAATTACAATATGTATGATAAAGAGCTCTTAGGTGTTTTGCATGCTTAAAATTTGGAAACATTACCTCATAGGTTTTGAAGTTCTAATCAAAATAGAACAAGAGGCTATTAAAAATTTATCAAATCAACCATTGATTTTTGACAAACACATTAAATGGACTTCATTCATACAAAATCTATAGCCTATGATTCAATATATACCTAGCAAAGCTAATGTTGTAGCTAATGCCCTGAGTCGCTTCCCATCCCCACAAACAAATATTGCTTTAATAAATAATATTTTTGTTGTTCATATTCATCCATAACATGGAATTATTACTAGTTATGCATCTGATTTGTATTTTCCACAAACATGGAATGCTTTCAATAATTCTAAAACATTTAGTGAGGATCACTACACTTTCCATAATGGATTCTTGTATTTCCAACACAAATTATGCATCACACAAGATTTTCAAGATTTTTTTATGAAAGAGATGCATGAACCACCATATATGGGTCATAGGGGCATACAAAGTACTATTTCTCTATGTAAAGAATTCTTCTTTTGTCCAAAGATGTAAAAGGATATTGCACAGTATGTTTCCCATTACATTGTGTGTCAACATGTGAAACAACATCATGGTAAATCATTTGGATTTTAATGCCACTTCCCATAACTAATGGACCATGGGAACGAATTTCTATGGATTTTATTACTGGTCTTCCTAAAACTTCATCTCATAATGATATGATTTGGAAAATTGTTGATATGTTTATTAAACAAGCATATTTCATTCCTTGTAAAAAGACTATTTCTACACCTCAAGGTACTAAGTTATTTATTAAATGTATTTTTCCATATCATGGCTTTTCAAAAGTTATTATTTCACATCGGATGCTCGTTTTTGTAATCACTTTTGAGTTGTATTATTCAAAAAATTAGTTTCTAAATAGAGTTTAGCTTTGCATTTCATCCTGAAAGTAATGGAAAAAGTGAAGCTATTAATAGCAATATTTAAGACATTGTTATTCTTTAGATAATCCAAGTAATTGGGATGAGAAAATTCCTTTACTACAATTTGCATATAATAACACAACACATACCACTACTTGACGTGTATCGCATGAAATTGTGTATGGTAAAAAGCTTCCCACTCCCATGTCTATCACTCAAACTAATATCCCTATGCCAATTGATTCTTTTGCACAAGATCATATTTCTACACTTCATGAGGTTCATGATCACATTAAAAATAGTCAAGAATTTTACATGTGTAATGTTAATAAGAAACGAGTAGGTAAAAAAATTAATGAAAATGACTTTTTATGGTTATGAATAATTAAAAGACATTTGATAAATATTTCACAACATCCGAAGGTTAAAATTGCACCACATTACTATGAACCTTTCCATATTATCGAAAATGCTTTTAGATTATACATACCTTCTCATTGGAATATACATAATTCTTTTCATATTAGTTTATTGAAATATTTTAAAGGAACTTTACCACTCACTTCTATTTTAGATGATCCTCCTTTACTAGAAGAGGATGCTAAAATTTTAATTCTAGAGAAAATAATTTATTATGATGTTATTACTACACGCATTAGTAAGCAATATCATATATATTTAGTTAAATATAAAAAACACTCACTTCAAGAATCTCAATGGATTCATAAGACATCGCTAACTCCACATTATGATCACTTCATTTTTTCATATCATCACAGTCACATTAAATTCTAGTTTTCCATTTCCATGCATGTGTTTTTGCAAGGAACATGCTTATGATTGTTCAGTGATGGGAAATGTGACTAGCCATCCATGTCTATATTCTTATCAATTGAAGTCAGTTGCTCGTCCACTATAAGGCATGTTATACTTTATGGAATAATGGAATGTTAAATGGATTTTAGCATCTTTAGGGTTTAAATGTGGTTATGTCTTGATCTAGTAGGTGAAGACTCATGAGGGTGAATCCACATGAACTTATTCAAATATTTTTGAAGATAGCTAAAAATAGTATTTTAGATATTTTTGTAAAAATAATAGGTCACTTTAGAAAGCCAAGTTTTTGTAAAAATAGTAGATCGCTTGAAAAGCAATGATTTTGTAAATAAAGCAGATTTTAAAAAATGAATGCTTTTTGAAGCATCACGCTCATGTATCTTCTATTTAGGATGTAATGAGAAATACCTATAAATGCACATGCTCTGATAGACTTGTGCATCAGAGTATGTGAGGGGATATTGTATCCAATCTGGTCTCCAGCCTCTTATCTCTCTTTATTATGTTTATGCTTTTCTGAGATTTGAATTTTGTACTATCTCCACATACATGTGATCTGATCAATAGTTTCATGAGGATGTTGATGTTGTGAATACTCTTATCTATATGTATATAGGGATATGTTCAACAAAGGATTTGCAAGAAGGCCATCAGGCTTGTGCAACAAATGCTTAGTGAAGGAGTGCTTCGAGGACATCCCAAGTTCCTAAAAGAAAGACTTTGGTCATGATATTTCATGATCTATGGGGTGAACAAGTGCCTGACTAGTACAATGCTATTGACGTTGCTAGTACTCCTACCATGGATTCATTGAAGAGGGAGCACCAAAGCATTGGAGCCAGATTAGAGCACATGGACCTACACTAAGTCTCCCTTCAGAGGATGATATGGGGATGACCATGATCAAAGGATGCAGCATCATTAAAAAATATCTTGCATGGCATGTTACTCCATACTATAGTTGTTATAAAAATTTCTGTAGCCCATTTAATTATTGGTAGCCCTCTCATGAGTATGTATGGGTAGTGACCTACCATTATTGAGGCACATGGCTCCTTCCATGTGTTGGAGCAAGTCTATGACAAGCCTAAGTATTGGCTTGAGTCCCACAAAGTCATAGAAGAAGCCTTAAAATGAAGACTATGTAAAGTTCACTTGTGAACTACCTCTTGTAACTTTTGAAGAGTTTACTTAATGTAAAAGTGAAATAATCTTAAGTGCTTGAGTCCACTTGATCAAAAAGGGAAAGAGGAGCCACTAATTTGTGATTTGTGGTAGATAGAGAATCAAATCAATCACTAATTGATTGGAGAGTGATTGAGGGAAGTTAGCCTCCCAAACTCAACTATAAATAGATGGCAGTTTTAGTCGTGGTTAGAGAGACCTATGTGAAGACCTCCAAGAGCTGAGCTTTATGCCATATCAAGGTGTGATTCCAAGGCACACATATGTATCAATAAGTCCATTGTATTATACAAGCAATATACTTTCATTTTCATGATCATTTGAGTTCATATTTCCATGTTCTTGTGAAGTGTACTACTCACTGCCATAACTCTCAGTTTTCTCAGTCAGATTGCACAGATGGTTTCTCTGAGCTTGGTGCATCATTTTCAGTGATTCAACTTGGTAAAGTTAGCTCTATACGTCTACTATAGTCTTATCAATTTGCATTTCATTTGGGTGTTTCAATCTTCAGTTATGTTCAGTTGAAGTCAACACTGTCTATTCATTTTCACTTCTCTGTCAGGTACGTGACTTTTTTACTCATCTTGTCAGACATTTTTCTCAGTGTGTACTTACCCAAATTCAATGATTTAAAGTTTTTTGGATTCAGCATACTGTCTAGTATAAGCATACAAATTTTTCATAATCATCAAATTCTTAAATGTTGAGTTATGTGCATTAATTTTTTGCTCACTAGTCTCATTACTGTAGCAGCCCGTGAAAATCGGGATGATGTCATCAGTTGTTAAACATCATTCTCAGTGTCTGGTTCATTTATTTTTATAAGATTACTCTTGAAAGTTAGATCTTTAAGTTAACTAGACTTCCCCAAAAGGAATTAAGCTAATTGCTGTTGTGCTCAGAGAATTATGTAAAACACTCGATAGGTGTATGAACCAAAATAGCACGTTCTTCACCTTTGAGCTAACTCCAACTTATCTGTTTTGATCTATCGTTTTGAGAGTGATCTTCCAAGGTACATAGGGTGTCTAATACATGCATTGGAAAGATAAAAGGGCCCACCATATACTCCTGGAGTTCATTCGGTTGGTGTAGATCAAGGATTTTGCAACACCTCTTCATCTTCAAGCACATACCTATCCATCTCTTCACAGTGGTATGAGAGCAAGGTCGGTCAACATGGCAGATGGATTTCCTTCATCAATTGAAAAATTGGACATAGGTAACTACTCAACTTGGTCATTAAGAATGGAAGCTTATCTCCAAGGTAGAAGTTTATATGGTTATGTGGCTGGAGATGAAGTTATGCCAAGTTTCAGGAACAAAAGTCAACCAACACAAGAAGAGCAAGAAAGATTGAGCACATGGTGCTCCAAGGATGCACTTGCAAGGTCGTATCTCCTCAACTCTATCTCAGATTTTTTGTTGCCTCACATTAGAAGTTGTAAAACATCTCAGGAAGTGTGGGATGCACTCGAAGCCTTCTTCTCTTCAAGTACCAAAGCTAGGAAGCATCAACTATGGCTGGATTTCACAACTCTCAAGAAGGCTCCCAAACAAAATGTGACTGATTTTGTCACAAAACTCAAGGACATAGAAGATCAGTTGGGAAGCGTTGGAGAGGTAATAGATGAAGAGCAAATTGTAAGGCAGGTCATCAATGGCTTGAAGGCAGATGACAAGTGGGAAGCATTCACCACAGCTATGGATTTGTACATGGACATGCATGTACCTGATTTCAATACACTCATTGGACAATTACTTACTCAAGAGGCAGCTCTAAGGTAATCAATCTTCAGCTTTATACATTGATAAAAGCAAGTCCAAAGATAACAAAGGAAAGGCAAAGAAAGTGAATGATGAAGCAGGTACATATCAAGCTAACTATGCAGGTAGAGGAAGACATGGCAGAGGTAGAGGAAGAGGAGGTAGACAAGGCAGGGGGAGATCCCAAGTCTCCAACCCATGTTCTATTTGTGGACCAACTAATCATACAATTGAAAATTGCTTTAGGAATTCCAGGAATCAAAGAGGAAGAGGATACAATAGAGGAAGTTATGGCTACTCAAGAGGAAGGTTCAACAATTATCATGGCAACTACAACAACTACAATCATTCAAACTATCAAGGAGGCTACAAAGGAAGGAGAGACTTCAATAACTACACAGAAGACTCAAACAAAGAGGATTCATTATTAATCATGAACATGGCTATGTCACAAGGTAAATCTGATGAGCATGTTTTCTACATAGATTCAGGTTGTTCAAATCATGTGGCAGGAAATGTGGCACTCCTATCAGATTTAGAAGATCCAAGGAATAAGCATGAGGTACAAACAGGAGATGACACAAGGCATCCTATGGAGAAAATAGGCAATGTCAAAGCACTTGATGGAAACATCAACCTACTCAGTAAGGTACTCTATGTCCCTATCATTACAAAGAATTTGATAAGTGTTCAGAAGATAGTAGAGAAAGGGTTGCAAGTCAGGTTTACAAAAGCAAGAGCATTTGTTGAAGATCCAAGTCAAGGATTCAAAAAAATTGCAAAACGTGAAAAGATAGGTAGATTGTTCACATTTGAATTACAAGACACTAGAAACATTGCTCTCTTTAATTATGGTAGTCAGACATTCACAGAATTGGAAGTATGGCACAAAAGGTTAGCAAATATTGGTGAAAGGTCATTAAAGCAAATTTGCAGGGACCAAAGTGTACTTGGAATCCCTAATTTGTCAAAACAACATATGATTTATAAGTGTAGTGCATGTCAATTTGGAAAGTCTCACAGGTTACCATTCATGAAGAAAGGTTATATGCATGGAGATCTCTTGGAGTTGGTTCATACAGATGTATGGGGACCTAGCAAGGAAGCTTCAATATCTGGATCAAGGTATTATGTCTCCTTTATTGATGATTGCAGCAGATGGACTATCCTATTCTTTATGAAACACAAAGATGAAGTTTTTTCATGTTTCAAAAGATATTTGGCTCTTGTGGAGAATCAAACAGGTAAATCACTAAAAAGGCTAAGGTCAGATGGAGGGGGAGAATACTTCTCCACTGAGTTTGATTCTTTTCTTCAAGAAAGAGGAATCAAAAGAGAGGTAACTACAAGGTACACAACTGAGCAAAATGGAGTGGCAGAAAGGAGGAATAGGACAATTGTTGAAGTTGCAAGGTCCATGTTAAATGAAAAGCATTTGCATAATTATCTATGGGCTGAGGCTGTATCTACAGCCACTTACTTGATTAATAGGTTGCCTTCAAAATCCCTTGATGGGATGACTCCATATGAGGCTTGGAATGGAAGAAGACCAAGCTTAGATCATTGTAAATTTTTTGGATGTATTGCTTTTGCTCATGTTCCTTCACAGGTTAGAGGCAAGATGGATCCAAAGGCAGAAAGGTGTGTATTTATTGGATATGACAACAATCAAAAGGTCTACAGGTTATACAACCCTACCAACAAAGGATTCTTAGTAAGCAGAGATGTAGTTTTTGATGAAAACAATTCATGGTATGAAGATTCATGCAGGAAGGTCAATTTACCATATGATCTTGAAGAAGATTTTCCAAAGCTTGGTAGAGAACAACCGAAGATTCAAGAACAAGACACCCCAAAGGATGATGAAGAATCTCAGACGGAAAAGATCAAAGCATGGAAGTCTAAAGGTAAAGCAAAATTGTAGGAACTTGGACATGAGGCAGAATCATCACATCATGGCCTAAGAAGATCTATGAGGGAAAAGAAAAAACTAGAAAGGTATGGGTTTGACACCTCATTAGTAACTAAACATTCTAGCTACATAGCACAGGATATAAACCAATAGGAGCCATCATCATTTGAAGAGGCCAAAGCAAAAACAGAATGGAAGCATGCAATGAAGGAAGAGATTGAAGCACTTGAGGAAAACAACACTTGGGATTTGGTGCCCAAGACTTCATCCATGAAGGTAATAGGCTCAAGATGGATCTATAAACTCAAGAAGAATTCTGATGGTCCCATTAACAGGTATAAGGCAAGGCTTGTAGCAAAAGGCTTTGCACAAACGAATTGATTATGAGGAGACCTTCTCTCCTGTGGCAAAGATGCCTACTATTAGGGTTTTGCTTAGTATTGCCTCTTCCAAGAATTGGAAGATACTTCAACTAGATGTAAAGAATGCATTCTTGAATGGTTGGATAACAGAAGAGGTATATATGGCACAACCACCTGGTTTTGAGAATCAAGTTTATCCTGATTATGTGTGTAAACTTACCAAAGCATTGTATGGTCTCAAGCAAGCTCCAAGAGCTTGGAATTTCAGGCTTGTTTCATTCTTGCAGGACAAAGGCTTTCAACCAAGCAAGGCAGATCCTTCACTCTTTATTAAAAGGAGTAGTTCTAAGATCATCTACCTATGTGTATATGTAGATGATGTTATATTGACAGGGAATGATGCAGATGGTATGAAGAAGATCAAAGATCAGATGAGAGAAGAGTTCAAGATAAGTGATTTGGGTTCACTTACCTACTTCCTAGGTTTGGAAGTTGTCTACAAAGATGATGGTTTGTTTCTCACTCAAAGAAAGTACATTAAGGACATGTTGGCAAAATTCAAGATGCAAGATTGTAAGGTTGCAGGTACTCCAATGGAGGTCAATCACAAATTGAGCTCACATGAAGGTGAACTCATAGAGGACATCACATCATATCAAAGTCTAGTGGGTAGTCTCAACTATGCCACATTGACAAGAGTAGATATATGTTACAATGTGAGTGTGCTAAGTCAATTTATGCACACACCAAGGAAACCACATATGGATGCTGCCAAAAGGATTCTCAAGTATCTCAAAGGAACCATAAATGAAGGACTTTATTATCCTTATGAATCTGATTTAGGTTTGAAGCTATTTTCTAATGCAGATTGGGCTTGCTCCAAGGAAGATAGAAGGAGCACTTCAGGTTATCTTACCTTTGCAGTTTCAAAGCTTATTTCATGGTCATCCAAGAAGCAACCCACAATTGCTTTCTCTTCTACTGAAGCTGAATTAGAGGTCTTTCCATAGCTACACAAGAAGCTATGTGGATGAAGACATTATTCAAAGATCTTGGATTGGAGTTTGGAACTCCAACTATTTATGGTGACAATATGAGTTCTATTCATTTGGCTGCTAATCCTATTTTTCATGCAAGGACTAAACATATTGAAGTTCATTATCACTATGTACGAGAGAAGGTTCTAAGCAAAGAGATTCAAATATCATATGTGTCCACTCATCAACAATGTGCAGATATTCTAACCAAAGCATTGGATGGTACAAAGCTTTGCAAATTCAAGGCTATGATTGGTTTGCAGGTAATCTTGGAAGATTGAAGACCTCAAGCAATACTTCGCTTGAGGGGGAGCTGTTGGAGCAAGTCTATGACAAGCCTAAGTATTGGCTTGAGTCCCACAAAGTCATAGAAGAGGCCTTAAAATGAAGACTATGTAAAGTTCACTTGTGAACTACCTCTTGTAACTTTTGAAGAGTTTACTTAATGTAAAAGTGAAAGAATCTTAAGTGCTTGAGTCCACTTGATCAAAAAGGGAACGAGGAGCCACGAATTCGTTATTTGTGGTAGATAGAGAATCAAATCAATCACTAATTGATTGAATAGTGATTGAGGGAAGTTAGCCTCCCAAACTCAACTATAAATAGATGGCAGTTTTAGTTGTTGTTAGAGAGACCTATGTGAAGACCTCCAAGAGCTAAGCTTTATGCCATATCAAGGTGTGATTCCAAGGCACACATATGTATCAGTAAGTCCATTGTATTATACAAGCAATATACTTTCATTTTCATGATCATTTGAGTTCATATTTCCATGTTCTTGTGAAGTGTACTACTCACTGCCATAACTCTCAGTTTTCTCGGTCAGATTGCAGAGATGGTTTCTCTGAGCTTGGTGCATCATTTTCAGTGATTTAACTTGGTAATGTTAGCTCTATAATTATACTATATGCGCACCAATTTTCATTTCATTTGGGTGTTTCAATCTTCAGTTATGTTCAGTTGAATTCAACATTGTCTGTTCATTTTCACTTCTCTGTCAGGTACCCGACTTTTTTACTCATCTTGTCAGAGGTGTTTCTCAGTGTGTACTTACCCAAATTCAATGATTTAAAGTTTTTTGGATTCAGCATACTGTCTAGTACAAGCATACAAATTGTCATAATCATTGAATTCTTAAATGTTGAGTTATGTGCATTTTTCTGCTCAATGGTCTCATTACTATAGAAGCCCGTGAAAATCAGGATGATGTCATCAGTTGTTAAACATCATTCTCAGTGTGTGGTTCATTATTTTTTATGAGATTACTCTTGAAAGTTGGCTCTTTAAGTTAACTAGATTTCCCCAAAATTAATTAAGCTAATTGCTGCTGTGCTCAGAGAATTATGCAAAACACTCGACAGGTGTATGAACCAAAATAGCAAGTTCTTCACCTCTGAGCTAACTCCAACTTATCTGTTTTGATCTATCTTTTTTAGAGTGATCTTCCAAGGTACATAGGGTGTCAAATACATCCATTGGAAAGCTAAAAGGGCCCACCATATACTCCTGGAGTTCATTTGCCTGGTGTAGATCAAGGATTTTGCAACACCTCTTCATCTTCAAGCACATACCTATCCATCTCTTCACGCCATGGATTGCGTATTGCTCAAAGCATATGAGAAAAGTTTTGGGTCATTGGTATGGATCTATGACTCGAAGCAATATCTCAAATGTTTTACATGACTTAGCTTACAAGGGATATTAAGTTGAAGTCAAAGATAGTTTAGACGACATTGGAAATGAAGACGGTTCTCCTAGTATGTCAAGGGAATAAGCAAAAATTGTCGCATAAGGCTATTGACTATGGGCATCACAAGTTAATGAAAGGGAACTTTTTTTAAAATTTTTTTTTAATGGAACGCCTTCTCCCCCAAGCTTTAACTATGCCCATTCACTTGTATAGTTGTACGTTCAAAGATAATGAAAGAGATTCACTTGATTTTTTGTGAAAGCGTGATGGCCATAACAATTATAGCGTTGAAGGGAAGAGCCATATGTGATTAAGAAAAAAGGTTGTGATAAAACGAAAATGGTTTTGATGGGCTAGAGCTCACTAAGGAAGAAGGGAGAAAAGGTGGTGACTAATCTTGTCAGCCTATATGGTAAATGTGGTAGCATTTAGGATGCAAATAGAATTTTTCAACAACTTCCAAAAAGGGATGTAGCTAGAGATTCAAGAGACTGCTAAGCTTCATATGGAATATCGAGGAGTCTATGGTAGATAATTTGACATGATGTTACCTTTGGAGAAGAGGGGAAATTATGAAACTGAAGAGAAGACATTGATTTGTTGTAATTCCATGTTTCTATAAGTGAAACAAGTCCCAAAATTTCCACATCTATTCCATATGTTAAATGCACGTGATTCTTTCTATCTGACCTGATATCTAATAAACAGAAAGGGTGAGTGTGAGTGGTGTGGTGAGTTGGCATCCTAGATTAGGTACGAGTGGACATTGGGAAAGTCAACTGATGAGTGTATTGAAAGTGATTAGTTGGGAATTATATGAGGGTAATGAAAGTAGTTGGAGTAGTGAAAAAGGGTAGAAATGAGGTGATCTAAACATCAAGAGAGTGAGTGAGTACACATGAGAATGAGAATGGAGGTTCGAAGGTGTGCAAGAGAGGGTAGTGAGCATTAATCATAAAAAAGCATATAACATTTGTCTCTCCTATTGGGGATTGAAAATGATCATTTGTGTGTGTAACCAAGACAATATTAGTGACGTTTGGGGATAAGACAAGAATTTAGTGGGAAGAAGTTTACGATAGTACCTTCTGATTGGACAAGGAAACATGATTCAGAGGACGTAAGAGAGCACAAATGCACCTTCAATATTTTTGGGTTCTTTTGACATATTTCTCTTGGTCAAGTAAGTGAAGGAACTACGCACAAGTATTTTCTTTCTCAAGTAAGTGAAAAATTTACACACAAACCCTAAAAAAAATCACCTTTTGCAAAACATGAGAACTGTAGCAAGGCATTCACAATCTCAAAATTTTAAAATTTGACCTAGTTTTGAGTGAATTTGGGTTACATAGTGCTTAAATAGTACTTGGGTGGCAAGCTTTAGAACATCAAGTCCAAGAATCAACTTTGTGGAAAAGAGAGAGGTTGTAAGCCTTGGCATTCTCATTTTGCAAAAGGAGTATTAATGAGCTAACATTTACTCATTCTTCAAAGCAAGTGAAGTGAACCCACCTTAGAACATAGTGTTACCATTAGTGTCCATGTGAAAGGCCAAATGGCCATCAGACACTTTTTTGTATATGTTCTTTAATAAAACATATAATTGCCTAGTCAACCACGGACTGGAAGTTTGACTGCATTTGTAAGAACTAAGAAGTCTATCTTCATGCTCCCTGTGTATTGTGTTTCTCTATGTATTATGTAGCCTTTGTGCAAAGTACTCTATGCGGCCTTAGGAGGACGGTTTTCTACTTTAAGGATATCATTGTGGAGCTCTAAAGAAGGAGAGCACACCATGGTGTGTTGCCCACTGGTATACCATCTACTTCGACTGTGAAGATTGAAGAAATCGATGCTATTTTTGATGATGTTGATGTGTGGACACTTGATAGTACTTTGCCAACTGAGGCTCTTATGGCTGATTCTCTTTCCCACACGTGCCTACAAGATTCTACTGCTTCTTTCCATGTGACATCACATAGAGAATGGTTCTATAATTATGCAACAAAGTCTCTTGGTACCGCGAGACTTGGTGACTCTTACCATTGTGATGTTGTGGGAATTGGAGATGTGGTTGTGTAGTTCATTGATGGTTCAAAATTTACTATGCATAATGTACCCCATGTACCTCAGTTATCACGCCGTTTGATGTCAGTTGATCAACTTGATAACCTTGGTTACAAGGTGGACTTCTATGCTCACTCCTTTCGCATATCAAAGGGCAATATGGTTATTGCAAAAGGAAGCAAAGTTGGCTCACTTTATCCTTTATTTGTATCATAGAAAAAACACTTGTTAGTTGTAACTGAACAGCCTATGGCTTGTATTTGTACCTTAAGGATGCAATCAATCTCCTACATCAATCAAGCTCTATTGTGCATAGATTTCTTTGTAATTATGACAAATCTATTTTTCAAGTAGGAAAAATGTCAAGTTGTAATGCTCCAAAAACTATATTTCAATCAATTAGCAGCATTATAAAGAGTATCCTATGTCCGTTTCGTAATGATACCATATTCCAACACTACAAATGTGCAAAGGGTGAGTGCTCTCATTTTGGAGTAGGACATTTTAAATGGTTTCCGAGAGAGACTAGCATTGAGGAGTATCTTATTCCTATAAAGACCTTTGAAGATACCGAGTCCATGTATGAAGGAAAAGTTTGTAAAAGAAAAGAATTGCTAAAGAGGGACAGGAGCCCTAAAGTTGTAATAGGATTATTTTGACAAAATTTGAAAGAAAATTATCAAGCACAATTTCATTTATGAATGGCAAGTGAACTACTTTAAGATGTGCCTCTCTGAATTAGGTGGATAGTCTAGTGCCGGTCCTAATGAGGTAACTTCTCAACCTTTGCAAGTTTCATGTGATGATGCAGATCATTCTATTGCTGATGCAGATTTACATGATGCACTTCTTGATGAGAGACTTCTTGATGAGAGAGCTGATATTGAGCAAGCAAAAACTATGCCAAAATGGTTGGTGCAAACTTTGCGTGATAGCAAATTAGATGCACCTCTATCATATCGTACTCTTTCAGGCTGTCATAGTGCCTCTTTTGCATTAGATTGCTATGTTATGGCTGCATCTAATCTCTGTGATGAGGAGCCTGTTTCGTTTGATGAAGCACAAAATTCAGAAAATTGGATGGCGGCTATTCAATCTGAACATGATGCTATAATGAAGAAGGCCATCGACACTAAGTGGGTATACAAGCTCAAGCGTAAGCTTGATGGAACAGTTGACACGTATAAGGCAAGGCTCGTTGCAAAAGGTTATGCGTAGAAAAGAGGTATTGATTTTGATGAGACCTTTGCACCTACTTGCCAAATGACTATTGTTCGTAGCATCTATGCACTTGGAGTTCATCATGGTTGAAATGTACATCATTTGGACATTAAAACTGCATTTTTGAATGGTGACTTGCATGAAGAAGTGTATGTTTTTCAGCCCTGTGGCTTTGTGCAAAAAGGGCATGAAAACCAGATGTGCAGGTTAAGAAAGGCTTTATATGGTTTGAAATAAGCACCACGTGCTTGGTATGAAAAGATACATGCCTATCTGATCGCATATGGTTTTGAGAACAATCCAACTGAAAGCACCTTATATGTTAAGTGTGCTAATGATGTACTTCTGATCATTGTGGTGTATGATGATGACATGCTTCTCACTCGTCCTCATGACCAACATATTGCTGATTTTAAGGATGATTTGCATGTCTCATTTGAGATGTTTGATTTGGGGCATTTGCATCATTATTTGGGCATTGAGTCTATGCATGTTGATGCTGGAATGGCTTTGTGTCAAAGCCATTATTGCAGCGTTTTGGCCTTGAAGATCGTAAGCCTATTTCCACTCCTATGGAGACAGGTTAACGATTGAGTCTTCATGATGTTGGAGATGCATTTGATGTTGTTCTCTATGAGGAGGTTGGTCGATGCTTAATTTACTTATGCATTACTTGGCAAGACATTCAATTTGCTGTCTCACAAATGAGCAGGTTTATGTGTTGCCCAAGGTGTCAAGCATTGGTAGGCGGTTAAGCGAATCTTTTGCTACTTGAGTGGTACGGGGCTACTTGGGTTGTTTTATCCCGAGGGGGAATCACTACTTCCAGATTTGCATGCTTTTTTTTACTCTGACCGGGTTGGTTGCTATGACACTCGTGTGTCCACTAGTGGTTTTTGCTTCATGCTTGGTAGCTCATGTATATCTTGGTTGAGAAAGAAGCAAGGCTGAGTATAAAGAAGCTTTCACAGCGATTGTTGAGTATCTGTGGCTCAGAGGATCTTTCAATACATGAACTTTAGTATACACACCTTAAGACTCAAAATTAGATGAATGAGAAATAAATAGAGAATACACAATTTGTCAAAGTGTCAAAGTGTCAAAGTGAGCTGAATGCTTACGTATACTATCTAATATAAATGTCAAATTACAATGTGTGTAATGATACAAAACTGATTGTATGCTAATACAAAACTGAATCTAGGTTGAATTTAGGATTCAAGATACAAAAAATTTTACATAAAATGCCTGAGAGGTATGAAGAGTGTGTGTATGTACGATTGAAGTGAATAGGAACAATTTAGAATTGTTAACACATCAACCCCTAATTCTGAAATTAGGGTTTCAAAAGCCCTAAATCAGAATTCGACCTAAATATCAAGAAAACTCCTCGTGTTGAAGTAGAAGCACAATGCCTTGGAACAATAGAAACAAAAGAAGAAGAACTGAATTTAGAATTTGCTACTTACAAAACTTGCTTGGCTTCCAAAGTCTCCTCCAAATCTGCACCAAAACTTATGAACACCTCCTCCAAGAGTTAGAGCACTTTAATAGGCCTTGAGTTATTTTGGTTGATGAAAGAGGCAACAGGGAGCTACGTCGTGGTTTGCTCGGTTGCTCCAAATGCCCAGGGAGTGGGTTGCTGTGTGAAGAGAGAGAAGGTAGAGAGAGAAACATGTGCATAAATTTGGAGAAGAAGATGGAGAAGCTGAAATTGAAGAAGTCTCAATCAAATTATGGGAGATTTGGGATCAACTCTTATTGATAAGTGACTTTTAAGTCATTTGGGCATGTTCACACATGGTCAATGATCAAAAGTCATAAAAATAATGTAAATGCCTATAACTCCCTAATTTGGGGTCCAAAAAATATAACAAAAATATGTATGGAAAACTCTCAAAGAGAGCTTTCACATTGAAGGGCCAAAATATACAAAAGGAAAGTCCTTGGGGCCTTTATCCCCAACAATCTCCCACTTAAAGGACCAAGGAGGCTCTTTTAAGCTAAGTAACTCCCACCATCTGAATACATAGCTGAAGTTGTGCCTTTGTTAGACACTTCTTGAGAACATCTACAGGATTTTGTGAAGTATTGACTTTGATCAAAGTGATCAGGCCATCCTTTAACACCTCTCTGATGAAGTGGTATCTCACATCAATATGCTTTGTGCTAGCATGAAGCATGGCATTCTTTGCCAAACATATGGCATTCTGGCTATCACATCCAAGAAGAGGTGCTTTTCAAGCATCCCAAACTCACTGCACAAGGGGGCTAACCAAATGGCTTCTTTGGAGGCCTCTGAGCGTGAAATATATTCAGCCTTTGTAGTAGATAATGCAACTACCCTCTGAAGTCTAGAGCACCATGAAATAGCTCCACTTGCAATGGTGTATACATAGCCACTTGTGGACTTCTGTGTCCACATCACCTACTATGTCTGAATCACAAAATCCTTTTAACTCCAATGGATCCTTTCCATAACATAGACATTTACCTTTTGTCCCTTTCAAATATCTCAAGATAGATTTGACTCCCTCCTAATGAGCTTTACGAGGATTAGCCATGAACCTGCCAACAACTCCCACTGCATGATTGGTCGAGTGGCAACCATAGCATACATAAGTGAACCACAAGTTGATGCATATGGAACACTCTTCATGTAATTGGCTGCATCATCATCTTTGGGAGAATCATCCTTGGAAAGCTTAACATGTGGTTGCAATGGCACTCCAAGAGGCTTAGCATCAACCATATTAAATCTGTTAAGCACTTTTTCGATGTACTTTTCTTGGGATAAATGCAAAGTATGCTGCTGCCTATCCCTTTTTGTTCGCATACCAAGAATATGCTCAGCTTCCCCAAGGTCTTTCATTGAGAATGCAGAGTTGAGCTGCTGTTTTAGAGCCTTCAGAGTGCTCTTTTTCTTCCCAGCCAGCAGGATATCATCTACATACAGCACAAGAATGATTGAGCTGCCATCTTCATGCTTTTTAGTGTACAAATAGTGGTCTGCATGGCTTCTTTTGAACCCATGTTTGAGCATAAATGCATCAAATTTCTTATACCATTGTCTCGGGGGCTTGTTCAGCCGATATAAGCTCCTTTTCAACTTGCTTACCAGATACTCTTTTCTAGGAATGGTATATCCTTCTGGCTGTTTCATGTAGAGCTCTTCGTCTAAATCGCCATGCAAAAAGGTTGTTTTAACATCTAGTTGGAAGAACTCCAAATCCAACGTAGCTGTGAGAGCAAACAACACACGAAATGTGGTCGTTTTAACCACTGGAGAGCACCTCTTGGAAATCAATGTCCTCTTTTTGGGCACATCCCTTCGCAACTAGCATTATCTTATACTTGGGTTTGCCATCAACCGTTTTGATTTGGTACACCCACTTTGTTGGGAATGGTCTTCCTACGTTTGGGCAACTCAACCAAATCCCAAGTATCAACTCAACCAAATCCCAAGTATCATTTGTATGCAAGTCGTTTATCTCTTCCTGCATGGCTAGCTCCCATTTCTTCTTGTGCTCACATAGCTTTGCCTCTTTATAAGGGAGAGGCTCACCCTCATCTGTTAACATAATGTAATGTATAGAGGGTTCATATTTGTTCATTGGCCTCCTAGGACATGTAGATCTTCTTACCCAATGATCCACATTATTTGGCAATGGATCTACATCAAGAGGTACATCAACTTCTTCATTGTTAATGGGCTGCTGTACATCATTTCCAGCCGTGTTTTCAGCATGAATAGGTGGCTGCATATGCCATCAAGAGCGTCATTTTGCCATCCAGCATCATCGGGCTCAATAACCACAGGCTCATTGTCATTTCCAGCCATATGTGGTGCATCCTGAGGGTTCATATCAGATTTAACTGGTGGCTGTACATGCTGAAATTTGACTCTTTTATGGTCATCTTTAGAGGCACAATTGTTTTTGAGCAGCCTTACCTCATTAAATACAACATCTCGGCTGCGTATTACCTTCTTGGGTTGAGGTAGCCAAATCTTGTAGCCCATTTCACCTTCATCTCCATAACCCATGAAGATTCCTTTCATGGAGTTTGCATCTAACTTGCTTCTCAACTCAGGCCTTATATGCACAAAAGCATCACAACCAAAGATGTATAGGTGTTCATATGAAGCTGATTTCCAAACCCCTTCTTAAATGCCACCTTTTAAGGACATATGAGGGGATCGATTGCAAATATGAACTGCAATTTTCAAAACCTCTCCCCAAAATCCATGAGGGAGATTAGCTATGGTTAGCATGCATCTCACCCTCTCTCATAAAGTCCTATTATACCTCTCTACCACACTGTTGGAAGAGGGGCTGTATGGGACTGTTAGCTCCCTCTTAATACCAAGATTTTCACAAAATCTATTGAATTCAACGCTTGTAAACTTGCCCCCATTATCTATATGTAAGCATTTCAACTTTCTACCTGTTTGGATGGTCACAAATGCATGAAATTTTTTAAATGGAACAAAGGCTTCATCTTTAGATTTTAACAAATATACCCAAAGATTCCTAGAGTAGTCATCAACAAAAGTAAAGAGCATCCCCCCATAGATTTTGTGGGCATGCTACAAACATTAGAATGAACAAGATCAAGCACATTAGACTTATGAGAGAGACCAGAGTAGTAGGAATTCTTTAATTGCTTACCATATTAACATTCATTACAAAAATCAAGTTTTGAGCCTTTAACATCAAACTTGTCCAAATTACACAGTTTATCAAGGCCCTTTTGGCTCATGTGACCAAGCCTTTTATGCCATAATTCCATATGTGAATGGATTTAAGCCAAAGCAAAAAACTTGCAAACCCTCCTTAATAGGACTAACATGGAATGATGCACCTGAATCCCCAATCCATGTTTGTGACAAAGCATCATTCATAATAAGCAAGGCATCAATCAAATCCCTCTTTATGATTTGCATATCTTGTGCATGAATATTAAGAGAAGCATCAATAACTTCAGCATGATCTGCTCCGATAGTAGCGCGAAGTATATCTTCTGGATCTGATAGCTCCTCAATGACAACACTAGAGACCACATTGGCCTTCTCTTTGTACTTGTCCTTTGAGTTGTCATGCGCTTCATTCTTGGTGTCTTTTTTCTTCTTGTCACGTGTGTTCTTTTTTTCTAGTTCAACTTTGTAGTATCTACAATGAGGCTTCTTGTGACCTTTCCTACCACATTGGTAACAAGTCACCTCAGCCTTGCCTTTGCTTTTGCTTCTGTACCTCTATATATTTCCACTTTTCTTTTGTGTTCTTTCTCTAGCCACATTGGCTGAACCACTTCCCTCTCCACTAGCTTTCCTCCTTATTTCCTCATTCAAAATAGAACCCCTTACACCATCAAAGGTAATATTGGGGCTATTCAAAAGTGAGACAACCAAATTTTCCTATGAATCAAGTAAGGTCATCAACAAGAAGACGACCTTAAGCTTATCATCAAATGTAGGTAATCCAAAGTTTTTCAATTGTGAGAGTGTACTTGTAAAAGAAAATAAGTGCTTAGCCTCACTTTTTGACTCATCAAGCTCCATACACACTAGCTTATATATAAGATGGACTTGATTTACAGGCATGGTATTTTCATAAGTGGCTTTTAACTTCTCCAATACCTCAACAACAGTTGTAAGGCTTTTCAAATCCACTAAGATTTCATATGATACAAGCATCTTGATATAAGTTATTGCCTTCTTGTTTAGGTTCATCCATGCTGCATCTATCATATCTTTAGGCTTGACTTCCTCAAGAGCCCCTTCACAATCTTTAAGAAAGAGGATTCCCAACATTCTCTTTTTCCATAAATCAAACCCACTACCTTCAAATCTCTTGATCTCAAACAAGCTTTTGACATCAAAGGAGTAGAAGCCATGTTTACACACAACAGTCTCGAACATAATTTAACGACATTCTCGCTAGAGATACCAAAGGTGTCTAGAGGATGCTTTTCTGAGCCAATATGGAAAATTTTGATAGCTTTACAAAGCTCTTCACAACGGAACAAAAATAGCTTTTTTCCAAGTCTCGAGCACCAAGATATGTCCTCTTGAAGTTAGATATATCACCTTGGATGGTTGGTGTGGAGACACCTCTTCCCGAAGCTAAAGGGGTGTCTTTGGAAAGCTCAAATTCTCCAAAAATGATGCTAACCTCTACAAATCCAAGTGGATTACATATATACACATGCCACACTTGCCAGATATTCATTTACATCTAAGAAAGGCCTCTATCATAATCTCCAAAAACTCCCTTAAAAATGAGTCAAAATTTATTATATATACGTGTGTGTGTGTGTGTGTGTGTGTGTGTGTGTGTGTGTGTGTGTGTGTGTGTGTGTGTATATATATATATATATATATATATATATATATATATATATATATATATATATATATATATATATATATATATATATATATATATATATATATATATATATATATATATATATATATATATAGATATAGATATAGATATAGATATATAGAGAGAGAGAGATACATACATACATACATACATAGTTGTTCCATACGGGAACCATACGTCCAAACCATACAGGTATGGAAGTATGGAACAAGTATGGTTCCTAGCACTCGATCGTTTCATACGTGGCCAAAATTTGGAGCAATAGAATTTGAGAAAATAAATTCAGAAAATTCGGACAAAAATAAATTCAGAACATAGCAGCATAGCAATTAAAGACATGTCCAAAATCATAAGACTTATGACAAAACAAGCTAAAACAGCAGTCTTAAAATGGCCTGAATGAATTGAAACACTACATGCGTGATTTGTAACTTGTGAGTCATGACTATATCTGAAATAAGAGGCCATGATAATATGTAAAAAGATCGTGAAGGTGACACATTACCATCATGCATCATGAGATGAAGAAATGGTCTTCATTGAATTCTTCCTCAAATCATAATCAGCCATAGCATCAACAATAGGATCATCATCATCATCATCATCAACATCATCACTTTCATGAGCATCTTCAATATTTGTAGCACTAGAAGATGCTATAGTATTTCTATCTCTTTCCTTAGATATAGATGGATGATATGATATATACTCTCCTTCATTACTCTCTTGTAATGCAAGCAATCTTTCATCATCCTTTTCCCCCTCAATCATGACCAAAGTCACTTCCATTCTTTCAAACCCTCTTTCTTTCAACTTGGAAGCAAGCCTCAAGTTAGTATGAACATAAACCAACTTTTCTGCATTTTTAGGAAGCAATCTATTCCTATGTTTGATATGAATCAAAGAGAAAGTACTCCAATTCTTTTCACAAGGGGAAGCACATGTTTCTTGAGAAAGTACATGAAGAGCTAATTTTTGCAGGTTTGGAGTATGTAAACCTGCCAATTCCCACCATTTAAGAGGATATTACATTCTACTTTCTTCCTTTGCAAGTGGACGTGAAGAAAAACTAGACATTGTTTTAAAGGCATCCAACTCATCAAATAGAATACTTTGTTTTTTTACATCACCATTCATATAGCGCTCTATGGTATCCATCCATTCGTCAGCCACTTATGAAGTTCTGGATTTTTCTTTCTCCACATAGGATGAAGCATATAAGCAGCTACATGCAAAGGAGAGTTCAACATATTCCACCTGTCAATGCATAGAGATTTTACATCAACAATTTTTTAATTATGTGCATCATCCATGCTTGTAATATTCTCTATCATTCTATGAGTGAGTTCATACACCAGCCCCATTGTAGGTCCTGCTCTATCAACCAAGTGTAAGAGTGTCAATATAAGAGCACAAATATTAACAATCTCTCTAGGATTCCTCCAAAATGATACGCTCAATACAATAGAAGCAACTTCTTCTCTTTTTGAAGTATGAGCAACTTTTTTGTGTCTGT
>CM035424.1:51429210-51431710 GCA_020310875.1 Ceratopteris richardii
GTCATGATCTTCCATACCTCCAGGATAGTACGCCATCGTGCCTCTGTCACGGCAACGAGAGGACAGATAGAGGTAGTGGACTCCTACGTCTACCTAGGTGTCACCTTCTCGGGCAGCACAGGGGTATTCTCCATGGCACAGGCCGCGAGAGATAGATTGACACGAGGCTATGCGGCACTTGCAGGATTGGAGAGACGTTGCTTTCAGACACATATTCAGGAGCCCCGGACTAAGGGGTGGCTCTTTGACACTCTAATGACACCCGCATTGATGTACACAGCGGCAGTATGGGTACCAGGGATCACAGAGGCGATGTGGGCGCGGATTGAGAGGCCCCAGGTCACCATGATCTCACGCTTGCTGCGCAGCAAGCCCTCCGTTCCACATAACATTATACGAGCTGAGCTTGGCACACCACCGATGCTAGTGGAGGCCCTCTTCCAGTTGGTGACCTTTATTCTGAGAGTCAGAGAGCTCCCCACCAGCAGACTCACCAGGCTTGCATTTGAGAGCTCTAGACATTTGGCAGAGACAAGGCATGAGAGAGTATGGTATGCACAGACTTACTTACCGATGGTTAGCAGACCATGGCATGAGCATTACGGATCTCCCCCCTTTTCAGTATGACCTCTCTTCCCCCCACATTACCCTCTCTCATTCGGAGAGGAATAGGATCATCCGTCAGGACCTACTACAGATACACGTCAGGGAGACATGGATAGCACCACGGGAGCCTCTTCCCACAAAGAGGCAACACTACAGAGAGCACTTCCTGACTGTGACAGCGGATGGTTTCATTCAGAGACCACGATACATATATGGCACCAGCTGAGAGAGTGGCCATTGGGCAGCTCAGAGTATCATCACACTAGCTCGAGATTGAGGTTGGGAGAGCCACACATACCCCGAGGGATGAGAGATTATGCAGGATATGTAGAGAGGAGATGGAGGACAAGGAGCACTACACATGTAGATGCCAGGCATATGAGGACATCAGAGACCGCTACCCACAGCTCTTCAGGGGGCCCAGAGAGATCAGGGCTTTATTGGGGACAGAGGACCAGCGCCCTCTAGGTCGTTTCCTAGTAGAGCTCAAGCACCGCCGTGCATCACTCCTCCAGCAGCAGATGGAGATACACCTGGCCCCCCCACCTCAGACTTATATTAAAGATTTTTTCAGACCCACAGCCACTCGAGGACCCATCTTGATGCGGGGTGTCACATTACACAGAGCAGAGGAGCTTAGACGACAGCGTCGACGACCCAGGCCCCCAGTCCGGAGAGCCCGTCCACATCAGAGAGAGATTCAGGCGATTCACGCACGCCATGACATGGAGATACGGAGATGTCAGCAGCGCACCCCTATCCATTTGGACCTCCAGAGCATTTTGAGGATCGCCATGATGCCTTACCCACCGATGCATTATATCCTACACCCACTCCAGGCATTTAGTGGGTTGTGATACCATCGAGCCTCCCCGCCCTATGCATATCATATTTGTATCTCACCCATTGAGCATATAGAGTGCATACCCATAGCAACCCACACCCTTGATACCAGTTACTATCCACTCCTTTTATACCTGTTTGCGGTACTCACACTTTATTTTCCTTTTGGGATCACAGTGGATTAGATCATACTGATGTATATGTTTTGTCTCATAGGCCGATTTTGGCCTTTAATAGACGTTAAAAAGTCTTTCTTTCTTTCTCTCTCTCTCTCTCTCTCTCTCTCTCTCTCTCTCTCTCTCTCTCTCTCTCTCTCTCTCTCTCTATATATATATATATATATATATATATATATATATATATATATATATATATATATATATATATATATATATATATATATATATATATATATATATATATATATATATATATATATACTGTTGCTTTGTGGATTTCCGCAAAGCCTTCGACATGGTTCCCCGAGAGAGACTACTACGGAGGCTCCAAGAGTTACAGCTACCATCAGACATGCTATGGGCCATCCATGCTCTGTATGCACGAGTCACAGGTAGGGTACGCTGCCCCGGCGGCCTATCAGACAGCCTTGTTAGCACCATTGGTGTGAAACAAGGTTGCCCTCTCTCACCCACTCTCTTTGGTCTCTACATCGACGAGATCACGGAGTATATACAACGAGCAGGAGGGCTAGGAGGAGACCTCAGAGGTACGCCAGTACACATCCTATTATATGCTGATGACATTGTCTTGCTTTCAGAGTCACAGGAGGGGTTGCAGTCACATTTACAGCCACTCGATACCTTCTGCATGGAGAGAGGACTCACAGTGAACCTTGGCAAGACCAAGGTCATGATATTTTATACCTCCAGGACAGTACGCCATCGCGCCTCTTTCACTGCAGCTGGAGGACAGATAGAGGTAGTGGACTCCTACGTCTACCTAGGTGTCACCTTCTCAGGTAGCACAGGGGTATTCTCCATGGCACAGGCAGCGAGAGATAGATTGACGCGAGGCTATGCGGCACTTTCAG
>CM035424.1:51439210-51469210 GCA_020310875.1 Ceratopteris richardii
TCATTTACTGCTAAGTTTGTTGAATTGACCCCATCAAGTATTTCCCTTGCAATGACTCGGATTGGAGAGCGGATTGGAGAGAGTGTTCCAATCTAGCGTGGCTTGGTACCCAAGATAATGGCAATGTCAACAACACGTTGCAAGACCCCTGAAAGATGGAAAAGATGATACAATGGATGTTTTCAGCTTTTGTTCTGAAGTGCTTAGTGAGATAACATTCAGATGGGCTACACACTGGAAGAATCATGTAAGATGTGAAAGAATGATGTATCAAGCATTGCTCAAGCACAGATCATCAAATTTTTGGTAGTAATCTACCATATGATCCTTCGTTTTCACAAGGAAATTTTTAGAGTATGGGGCCATCATTATTGCAATTTGCAACTTGACCTGACAGCATCAAGTACTTGATCCTGTTGACATTCATACTTCACTTCCTTGTAAAAAGGAGGAGGGGAAATGTTTGAATGCATCTGTAAACATGGAGGTCTAATGAAGATGATGCATGTTTTTTTTTCCAGTATAACTTGTCACTCTGATGTTTCATGCCACATATGTTTCGCATGTGAGTGTGTTGTTACAAGGTGTGCAAAGTCTAAGTTCCAAAAACATGATTGCTCCATCTCTAGCATTAAGGCAGCTATTTCCAATGCCTTGGATGGATTGGATAAATATTTTAGCCGAATCTCCACACTTGACTTTAGCCTCGAGGTTCAATTTTGAAGTTTCATTCAGATAGGTAATCTAAAGCTATCCTTTTAGTATTCTTCTCATCATCTTTTCCCATCCATAAAACACTCTACACAGCAACAATGAATGTCATAATGGTACCGTTTTGATTACCTCTGTCGAGATTATCAAGACTATCTCAATAGTATCATTTTCTGTCTGCTTGTTTAACGTTTGTACTATATCAATACTGTAGTATCGTTTGGTTCCTCCTAAGAGACCATAAATAATGGTCCTTTCTGCATCAGGTGCTCATCCTTTTGTTAAGTGGAGAGAGATAAGACAACATGGTAACAATCGGGTGCTTAGATTCTAGAGTGAGTGAAGTGTGAGTCAAAAGAAATAGAGGGAGCTTGGGATTTTGAAAGTGGACGAGTGAGCAAGGATTGGTCACTAACCACTCTCCATTGCCACCCCCTCCTCAGCCTCAAATGCTCTGAGAGCTCCAAATAGGCGCACGAAGCAGACTGAGTCGTATGTAGACTTTAATTTGAACTTTCAAGTTTCAAAATGTGATAGAAGAGCCAATCGATTTACAATTTCAAATCGCGAAGATGCGTACAGGAAAAAAAGCTTATCAGAGAATGTTATAGCATAGAAAAGAATTATCGCCGCTTATAATAGATGCGTAGAGGATAGCTTATGAGAGACAGCCAAAATAAAGGGGTATCCCATATCATGAACAATACCCACTTATCCTATCACATGACTCCTTATCATGCACATGGTTTAACATTCTCATAATGCTCTCAATCTTTTGCTGGTGAATGTTTCCTTCTCAAGACAATGAGCACTCATCAGATTACACCCATCCAAATGCCTCAATTAAATGTAATTATGCATTAAATCTTTAGGTTTAAATTGAACCTTCTGGCTCATATCCAATATGTAGAACCCCTCAAGTCACACACCTTCACTAACGCATACAAGGTTTCGTGTATCTGCCATTTGCATTTCACTAATTACCCATATCTATGAAGCGATGTCCTCAAACATTAATACCCTCATACCACATACAACTCTGAATTTCAAATGAAATCCACATGTAATAGTCCTTCCACAATATGATAAAGTACATTCAGAAAATATATGAAAATCATAATCCTTTCCTATGCATATAATTAGGACTCACCTCATGATAATAGTCACCTTTGCTGAACATACATACATATATGCATGCATCCATGCATGCATACATACATACATACATACATACATACATACATGCATGCATGCATGCATGCATATATACATACATGCACAATTATTAGTAAATACCCTTTGTTGCTTTCCCTCACATACATACATACATGATTACCCTTTTGCTCTCCCTCACATACATACATGCATACATGCATACATACATACATACATATACATACATACATACATACATACATACATACATACATACATACATACATACATACATACATACATACATACATACATACATGCATGCATGCATGCATGCATGCATATATACATACATGCACAATTATTAGTAAATACCCTTGTTGCTTTCCCTCACATACATACATACATGATTACCCTTTTGCTCTCCCTCACATACATACATGCATACATACATACATACATACATACATATACATACATACATACATACATACATACATACATACATACATGCATGCATACATAAATACATACATAATTATTAGTAAATACCCTTGTTGTTCTCCCTCACATACATACATATATGATTATCTTTTTGCTCTCCCTCACATACATACATACATACATCATACATACATACAATCTCCATTACAATGAATCTCCTAAGCATGTAGATTCTTTATGGTTATGGTTGATCCCGAGGCTCTTTAGCTTGCTCCACACTACGTTTCATTGCTACCAACTCAACAATTTTCATGATGAATGTTCTTCTAAAGCCTCAGTTTTCTTTTGGTTTGCTATAGGAATTTTCAAGTTTATAGCTAATTTGTCCTCCATGTCTTTGCCTTTTTTGTGTAGTAAATGAACATGACTAATACATGGACATAGACCTATGATCTTAGTTTTCAATTCATCGATGCACGTGGGACCTTTCTTTTGAATAATTCAGATCCATTGTAATCATTCGTGGCATTTCTTTTTTTCCATTCATGTGGCTTTTATTTAAGTAATTCTTATACTATGAGTGTACATATGAATTTCAGATCTAGAACTGGTGGTCTGCATAATCTCTAATCCAACCTCATATAATTTGGTATGATTTTGAAGCTATATGCTATCTCCATAAGATCACAAATGTTATGCCCCATTCCTCTTCCAAATTTGAGATGAAAGATAGAGTTTGAGATTGATTTTAGTGTTTTTTTATACCTTTCAAGAGTTTTTTATGATTCTGTTCTAATTTGTTTCAGAAATCCTAGTGTTTAAAGGCATTGAATTGACCCTTTGTAGTAATTATTCCACTATCTCAATCATTTTTCCAGTTTACCACTAATGTTCCACAATGCCCCATTTCTATTATGTAGGTGTTGACTTTATGAATAGAGATTTTGGCTATCAGATTGGGAGTTGTTGAGTTGTTGTCGTAGACTTTCTATAGATGATAGTGTTTGCTTTGCTCTCCAAGTTTCTTTTTTTTTTTTTTTTGTTTATTTGTTTACGTCGTGGGAAGATATGGTATTGGGGTTTTCTTCTACAAGAGGCTGAGATTCTTCTTTTGAATTTTTTCCTTTCTCATGATCCTTAAGTTGATCTTTATTCAGCACATTGATAGGCATTGGTATCTCTCCATATTTTCTTCATAACTCTAGTGTTTTCACCATCTTTAGCATATTGGTGTTTCAAATCTTATCTAGGTTTAGAGAGTATTTAAAAAGATAATATGTTTGCAATCAAGAAGTCTATGGTCATGTTTGATAACACTCTAGGTGGTTGGGGACAATCTTTCATAAGATTGTCACTACTCAACCTTTAACAAGGACCTCTAGTTTTGGTTGTCCTTTTCTTGATGTTATGAGAGTTGGAACCTTTCCCCATGTACGTCACATTTGTATTTTGTAGCTCATTGTATTCAGAAACATGTTTTGGTCAATGTATTACTAATTCTTGGTATCATATATAGCCCAAAGTAGTACCTCAATATTCTTCTATGGAGGGTTAGTGAGTGAATAGGAGCACTAACTTTCTTGTGGTTTTCTCTTGTGGACTTCAAGGGTACTATTTTACGTCGTGGGGGTGCTTACTAATGCAACATTAGCTTTTTTGGGTTCTCCTAACCTAATCATACCCTAGTTCTTGGTGGATTGTAATATAGTTCACATAGCTTTTTTCTATGGATCCCTATACATTTCTCATTATTGGTATGACAACCTTCATGGGTATTTTTCTTTGGGTGGTTGTATATTATAATAACAACTAGCCATGGAGTGATTTACCCATTTATGTTATATTGTAGAAAATTTATAGGAAGCTTCTTTCAATTGTAGAGTTATTGGGTCCTCAATTCCATAAGTGAGTCAAACGATCTCCATTAGAGTGAATCTCCTATGCATTTAGGTTCTTTATTGTTAGGTAATTTTCAATTCATAAATAAAGAAACAAGTTTCTTCTTTGAGGTTCACTCTTACTATGGGCACCTATTGACATATTTCTTGTATCTTCTATTAGAAACTCTCAATAATTCAGGACTAAATTTCTTGAAGTAGTAGGTCAAGGAAGAGGAGTCATGTTAGACTCCCCTTTTGAAGAACTTCCCAAAATTCTTGTTCACTCCCATGAATAAATACCCCACATGTGGGATTCCATATTTGAATTCATACGAAGCATGGACGAGTAAAACTCCTAAACTGCCTCATTAAATGATGGGTAGAAATATATAACATGTTACTATTTATGATAATTAAAAATACATTTTTATTAAACTAATCCAAGTAAGAAGAGTTTATAGGTCTTCAAACATGTAGAATTAGATGAGCTACTTATATCTAGAAGTTGATGAACCTACAAGCCAAAGATTGAAATTCATGTCAAGTCGGCATGAAGAAACATGTATTACATAGCTTGAGTGTGGAAAAAGTATGCATTATAAGTTTAAATTAAAACTTAGAATCTAAGATCATTCCTTCATTTATCTTTGAAGCTCAACCAAACACCAAATGTAAAGCAAATTCCAATAAAGAAAATGAGATAAAAAAAGTAGATCCTAGTGTTAGGAGCCATATTATGAAAGTAAATGGTTAGGGTGTGAAAAGCGAAAGAACATGTAGATGAGTCCATAGAAAGGGATAACATAAAACCTCAAATAGGTTATGAAGAGACCTTCAACACAATAGAGAAAACACTCATTGTTTTGGTAGCAAAGAAATGTTAAATCATCTACCATTCGAAGGTGAGAAATGCCTTTATCGATGGTAACAAAGGAATTCATTTGCATAGGCCAACCACCTCATTTTGGAGATAGAAAATTATATGTAGGGGATCAAGAAATCATTGTAATATTTGAACAAAGATATAAGGGCTAATAATATTCGCATTCAAAAACGTTGACTATTTTTATATGTAGCTTTCAATATTGAATTCGTGGCAAAAATTGTTCAACATCTACAATGCATGGAACAAAGTTGAGCAAAGGCTATAAGGGAGCATCTGAGCAAAGGAGCAAAAGGAGTTTAATGGAGCATCTGAGAAAAGGATTTTAATGGACCATCTCAGAAAAGGAGATAAGGAGCAAAAAAGCATTTGTTCTCTATTGTAATCCTATTTGTAAATGTAGAGAGAGAGAGAGATTATCATAAGGTTGTAAACAAAAAGGTTTAGAAGAGAAATACCTCAATCCTTCTCTTGAAACTAATTCTAGAGTTAGAATTTCACCATTCTCATCTATACATGAATCATGATATGTTCTATAGACTGTATTCATGTGAACATCTTGTAGTTGTGTAATTTCAATGGCCTATATGGATAGTAAAGTCTTTGCCACAAACATGCTTCACCTTTTCTACCTCTTTCTCAAGAGACTTTCAAAGAGGAAGAAAAAGGGAGGATTTCAGGCTTGCAACCTTAAGGCGCTTTCTTATTCAGTTTTCCGTAGTTGTATCTATCTATTATCAAACCATTAGATACCATTGAACAATTTTCTACCATTGAACCTTGAGTTTCTTTCAATTTGCTATAGAAATTCACTATTGATAAGTCAGTAGCGTTAGATCTTTTCTTCAGCTAGAAGGTAAAAGTCTTTGCAAGCAAGTAAATATTTTTCATCCAAAAGATGCAAGATTCTTATCTCATTCTTCATCCAAAATATTCTTAAGTTATTTTGTTTTGAACATGGGGACCAAAAGGAAAATCTAGACGAAAAGAAAGAGGCCAAAAAGTAGATCTAGTAAGAGAATCTTACTTTTTTGGAATTTGGGAGTGCCTAGGATAACTTTTAGACCTTTCAAAAAACGAGAAACTTAGAAGCTTTTAACATTAAATGATTTAGAAAGAAAAAAATGAATTTTAGAGAGAATGAATTTTCTACTATGATCAAATGCGCCACAAAATCTAAAAAGCTAAGCTTAAGAAATTTTTTAATACAAAAAGTCAAATGGGAGGGAGAAAGATCTAAACAAGATAGATCCATAATTGTCATTTTTTTCTTTTTACCACACTCATTTAAAAACAAAGTCAAACCATGATTAGACTTAATCCATTTCCTCTCATGTAGCAAATAAAGTGGCCCTTGAAGTCTTCAAAATTTTCCCGAAAGGTCATTTACCTCCAAAGTAGTTTCCAAAAATTTGATATTATCCACAAATGAAACCTCATCAAATATGTCTATAATAGAACCATCAACATCTAGTACTTCACAGCCCATTAAGCTACTTTGAATGTTCAAATATGATTTTTCCCATTTTGGTGCCTGTCATAATCTTGCTTAATGTGGCCCATCTTGAAAAATCTCACTCTTGTGTGTCTAGAAAGATCGGCTTTTGTCATAGCAAAACCTGATTAGAGATATGATTCTTGGAGACCTTCATGAACTAAACCAACTTAGTGTTGTTGAGACTTTTGATTCATATGCAGAGCCATCATCCGCCACTTTGGTCAGAATTCTCAATTCAATGATGTAGGGTTTTCCCAAGATAAGGTTGCCCCAAGATAAGTAAATAGCTTAGATGTGATATAAGGTTGCATCAAGATAAGTTAATAGGTCCAATGTAGGGTTGCCCCAAGATAAGAAAATAGATAAAATGTGCTTGCACAAAAACACGATGGTTCTCTCAAGTGTTGTAAGGTTGTCCCAAGATAAGAGAATAACTCAGATGTGCTTGCTAAAAAAAAAATGATGTTTCTCTTCAACATTCCCTATAAAATACTTACACAAGGGCAAGCTCCATAAATCTCATCTATCATATGATTGGCACCACAAATCTTCCATCCATGATCAAGGTCAAGCGGTCATTGACCCTTATCATACAATACTTCAGACATCAGGTTTATCTGAGAGCCATGATCTATTAATGCTAAAACGGGTTCTTCAATGTGGTCAACATGAACAAAAGTTTGGGCATATACCCACTATTGGGGGATTATTTAGTTGAAAGCTGCTTGAGTATCTGTATGAGAAGAATGGAGAAGAAGAAGAAGAAAGACCATTGCACCAGAAGCCTTTGTGTCTTGATTAACAATAAAGAATACAATGACTTTTTCTAGAATGATACAAAAGTGTTCTCTGTGCATAGAAACTAAGATAAAGAAGCACACACACAAGAATAGAAAATATCACAATTACTTGTGTAGTCAACCTCCTCTATGCCAGTCCTCCACCTTGATAGTAGCTTGCCCTTGTGCACTCCTTGCACTCAAGCTTCCAATAAGATTGAAGGATGGGTGAGTTCTCTATCGATGTGAAGCATCTCCTTGATGATACTTTGTCACAATTTAGTTTCTCTCTTGGTTGCTCTCTGTGCACTCTCTCCACATACCTTATCACCTTTTTTCACCTTTGTCTCTCTCTCTCTCTTTGCACACTTTTCTTCTCTACACACACTTCAAGTGTCTTGCTCTCCCTTGTTCTCTTAGTATAGACTATGCTCTTGCTCCTTAGTCTCTCCTTGGTCCAAGAATGATGCCCTTTGGTTGTGTGTCGATTCCTCTTACATATGTTGCTTTAACTCCTTTTCTATCTTGGCGCTCACTCTTATGTCCCAAAAACCTCTTCATGTAAAAGCCACCTATCCCCTATTTTGTCCTGTAGTGACTTTACGAAAAACAAAATTTTGAATGGGGGGCCATGTATATATTCTTGTGTGACATTTCCACTTCTTATCCTTTCTAGTTTTGACCTTTATTTCTAAAAAATGTGAACATAAGGGAGGTTCAGCTAGACCTTCGATAAGATGTTAAGAGCCTTAAAAGCCCTCAAAAAGAACTTTTTGCAACCTGCATTCAACTTTCCTATAAAACCATTGTGATTACTTATTTGTTCACTACATGTGGCCCATGACCTTGGTCGCTTGTACACCATTTGTGCACCACTTTGCAAAGTCACCATTTCACTTTTGCACACCTGTTAATTCATCCTTTGGTTGGCGCGATAGTTGCCCACCACCTAATGGGATCTCCGTCTCGGAAAGCGAATAGCCAAACCATGAGTGAAGATATGTCACTTCAACACCAAAGTGGGTAGAACCTTGAAAATAACATATGAAAAATCCAAGGGAAGGAAAGAAAACACTCGCAAGAGAATAGCAAAACTGGACATCATAGTAGTGAAAATGGAGAAAGAAGCAGGATTGGAGGGGTAAGAAGTAAAGGATAGGTAGGGTTGAGGAGCTAATGAGGATAACGCAGGAGGGATGAGGATGAGGACTAAGTTTAGGTATAAATGAAGGGCAGGAAGTGGGATGGGGAGCTGATGATAGGAAAGAATTGCCAAAATTCGGAAGCAACATTATTGCATATGAAAATTGTGAAACGTGGAAAATAAAGAGATAATGGACCATGTGGAACACGTGACTAAGAAATCACATGTGAAATGTGCACAAAGTATATGGGGCTTGATCAAAAGAAGGAAAAAATGATGGGTTTTGGTAAAAATAATGAGCAAATTGAGCTGAACAATGTTGAGAAACATGAAAATGACTCCCAGTTTGAAAAAAATGGCCACCTGAGGTGCAATATAGAGCCACAAGATATCAATTAAAAAAAAAAAAGGTCCAAAGCAAAGGATAAAATTTATACTGTGGTTGGGAGAGGGGGGATGGGGAGTAGGGGTGGGGAGAGAGAGAGAGAGAGAGAGAGAGAGAGAGAGAGAGAGAGAGAAGAGAGAGAGTGAGAGAAGTAGAAAGAGGACGGAGAGAGAGGATAGAGAGGGTTTGTTTTATATAAAAAAAAAACAATGTGGCTACTTTTCTTCTTCTTTTTTTGAAAAAATATCCCAAAAAATAAAAAAATCGAATAAAATACCAAAAAAACTCCAAAAATTTTCCAAAAGATAATGGATTAAACAAAAAATCCCATCAATTTCTAGAAAATTTTCCACACTCAAAACCTTAGAGAAACTCATTTTTTCCTCATTCTTATGAGTTAGTCAATAAAAGGACCTCAAAAGTACATGAAAATTACAAAGAAAAAGCATGAAAACTAACAAAAATAAGAAAATTAAGCAAAACAATGGTATGAGAAGAATTATGTACAATCTAGACAGATTTTACGAGTTCCAAGTGATCCAAAAGACTTCAATATATATCGATGATGATAGGCTTTGAGCCTAGATTTTTTGATTAGTGGCAACACCTCTCCATTCAGAGTCTCTAATTGCACCGCACCCCATTGTAGCATTTCTCTTATTTTATAAGGTCCTTCCCAATGAGGGAGCCACTTGCCTCACAATTGTGCCTCTAAATACTCCACTGGAATAATAATTCTAGCATCCTCAATCTTTTGGATCTCTATGTAGAGAACTTTAGCATACTTTGGTTTAATATGTGTTTTTCTCCCTTATTGGTTTGGCTACTTCAATCAGTGGAATCTTGTATTCCTTAAAATGTACAGGTACTCTTTGCCCATCCTTATAATGCGATGCATAAATTCTCATAAAAGATGTTATGCATTGCATTATCCATAACTAAGTGGACCCTAGTATAAGAAGAGATTTTCCTTGTTGCCTCACTGAATTTCTTTGATAGTGTTCTTATCCATCAATGTGCCAAGAGATTGTTCTTCATCTTTGGATACAAGCAGTAGTAGGCATTTATGCTGCTAAGAAGACAAAAAAGGCTTTTTATGATGCTCACATCAAAGATAAAGGTCTAAGAATTGGAGACTTAGTGCTCGTTTACACTTTGAAACAACATGCAAAAAAGTACAAGAAAGAGGATATGGTCCTTTGATCATAAATTGTATCTCCTCAGGTGGAGCTATTAACCCAGCTACATTGGATGGAAACATCCTACCAAACTACATAAGTGGTTGCAGAGTGAAAAAATTCATGGTACCGTTGATAGAAAAAATGTTGAACAAACTCTTAGGAGTGCAAAATAGAAAAACAGAGGAGGAGAGAATAAGAGAAGAAGCGAGGCCACAAGCCCTAGAATGAATTATAAGACATAAGGAATGGATCACAAAATGTGATAAGAGCTACTTAAGAGGTGAGTAACCCATTCCAATGGAAAATTACCATGCCACAAATATCAAAACCCTAGCAAACATACGAACAAAACCTTACCTAAACCTACTTTTGTGCTACTCATAGAGTAGGAACCAAGAAAATCAATTGGTAATATTGCATTTTTCCCTTAAAATAGATTAAAGCATGTAGTTCCAATAGTTGTTTTATACACAACTCAAAATATCCAAATTGCATGATGCAATTGTGTATCCCAATCCAATCTACCATTGTTGATGATTTTGATAAGAACCGTGCATAACACTTTATTTGAATTTTCCGCTTTTCCATTAGCTTGTGGATGATAGGGTGCCAACTTTTTGTGAATAACTCGAAATTCATTCATTAGTGATTCAATGAATTCATTGAGGAAGTGTGTACCTCTATCACTTACTATCTCAATTGGTAGTCTGAATCTAATGAAAATGTTTTCAAATAAGAAGTTTGCAGTTGTTGGGGCGTCATTTTTCCTTGTGGATTTAGCTTCTACCCACTTTTTTAAGTAGTCAATTGCTACTATGGTGTACTCTCTATGAGATCCTCTTGCTGGGGGATTAATGGGTCAAATTAAGTCTTTTCCCCATTTAGAGAAAGCTCTTGCATTGATCATGGCTCTTAAAGGCATTTCATCTAGTCATATTGGATACTTAGTTCTTTCACATACATCACAACTTTGCACGTAAGTTTTTATATCCATGTGTAGGGCTAGTTAAGTATAGTTGATAATGATAGTAGTTATTTAAAGATGAGAATAAAATCAAAACTAGTCAAATGTATTCCCATAGAGGTTAAAGAAATAATTTTTGCATTCTTGATGAATGAGTAGGGTAAATTACCAAACAAGTATAATCTACATAGGAAACAACTTGGTCAAAATTGATATGAGGAGAATATTGTTCATTTGCTTGATGTATCCCAGCTAGAATAGTTTAATCAATGAATTTCTTTAATTAATGTATTTAGTGTTAACAATTTATATGATGATATGCATTTGACTTATGCATTTCTTAGAACTTACATATATTAGTGATGACTAGATTACATATGTTGGTGTTGAGTAACGAACTTATATTATTGATGAATAGGTTATATATATTAGTGATCAAGAATTAAGTATACTAGTTATTAATATCTTAGATAGGATTTATATATCAATGTTGAATAGCTTACATTCTATCGTTCATCTACAACTTGAACTTTTCATTTAGTTTAAGCATTGCCATCTAGCTATTCAAGTTCAACTACTTACTTTTGAAAGATTGAAGCAATTTTTGTAAGATTCCTTAAGGACAGGTTTTCACTTGTTGTTCTATTTACCATGTTCAGATATCATTTATGAAGACTATTGTGGGAATTGAACTCAAGACCTACCAACTAAGAGTACAATGGGCTAACCACGTGCCTCAAGAGCCATCGTTGAGGATTACATCCTAATCCTCGCTCTTAGGGTATGGTTCAACCATCTCATGCCAATCATTTCTTGAGTCCAACACTCTCTTCCCCTTCTAGAGATCATTATCCTCAATTATCAATCCTTGGTCTCCCCTTGATTGATGTCCTCACGCTTGCATAGTCTCTTGAACCTTCTTGTCCTCAACCTTGGTCTCTTCAACCTTGTCTTTCTACTTCTTGGCCACTTGCCTTGATCTCAACCATGGTGCCTTGAGCCCTCTCTTTCCACTTCTTGGCCACTTTCATATAGACTTTCCTTGCTCTCAACCTTGGTATCTTGAACTTGCCTTTCTGCTTCTTGGCATTTATCCTACAACACTACCTTGCTCTCAACCTTGGTCTCTTGAACCAATTTTTCGCCCATGCAAGGTATCTTGGATCCTCAATCTAAAGTTTTCAATGCAATGCTTATTCCAAGAGCTTTCAAATGGTATCTTACACATACAAATTTGACCTACAACTTGGGAGATACACTCTAATATTTTTTGGGCTCATTTGTGAAAGTGACATGCGTGCCTTCAAATCACCTTGCTCAAGCCTACTTCCTAGGCTAGGAGTACAATGGGCTAGGAGTACAATGGGCTAGAATTGAACTCAATACCTATCGGCTAGGAGTACAATGGGCTAATCACTTGCCCCAAAATCCATGGTTGAGGATTATGTCCTAATCCTCCCGATGGTTCAACCATCTCCTTCCCATCATTTCTTCAGTCTAACAATTGTCCTAAACTAATTACATCATCATAATTGTGTCCTCTATGATTCTTCTTGCAAATATGATTTCTCTGTTTGCAATGTAGGTTTGGTCCATCCAAGTTCCAATGGTGCCCAAAAAAGCGCTCTTCTCGTTCATGTGTAATACCTATGAAGATGTTTCAAGATATAGAGACCATGTATGAAGGCAAGCTATACAAAAGAAAAAGTCATCGTCAGAAAGGAATTGTGTTCTGGAGAGTTGCTCACATTGTTTCAAAAGCCTTTACTAAAATTTATCAAGCACAATTTTATTTTTCAATGCCAAACATCGCTCAAAATATGTGTCACTGAATTTCCTATGGATGTTGTGGTCTCAATTGTGGATTTTGCTGAATAGCATACATGTAGGGAGAAAATAAAATTCAGTATATGCATTGGTGGTTTGTGTAAGTCACCATTTTTGTTGATATAACATATTTTTATAATGATCAATTATTAAAGAAAGTGATACACGTTTTTATTACAAATGATAAAAAAAAAGGTACTCCCTTTGTTCAACATTTGTTTTTGGTCACATTGGCAATGGTTTGATCCTCTTGTTCAACCCACCAAATGCCTTTATGGATTTATATGTGTGTGTGCACATAAACACACACACACACACAAACACATGCACACACACACACACACAAACACACACACACACAAACCCACACACACACACACACACACACACACATATATATATATATATATATATATATATATATATATATATATATATATATATATATATATATATATATATATATATATATATATATATATATATATATATATATATAGTTGGAGGAGATGGTGGATAGTCACAAGAGATGAATTGGTGTAGATAAAACCTGCTTCACACTTGCTACAAGTGATGGCTGGAGAGTTTTGTGGGCCTCTTTAGCTAGCTAATAAGCATAAATAATCACATATGTTGCTTGGAAGATGATCCACTAATGGAAGGATCAAAACATATAGGTAGGAATATGATCCAAGGTCCAAAACTTGCTATTTTGTTTGATACACCTATTTAGTGTTTTGAACCATTGTCTGAGTACAACAACAGTTGACTTGATTCCTTTTGGGGAACTCTAATTAGCTTAACAAGCTACCAATCATGAGTGATATCATCAAAAATGATGGAATATATGCATAGAAATATGTTTAGCAAATCAACCAAGCATCTCGACATTTACGGGCCTTGATAGTTAACGGAACAATAAGCAAAGACGGATTAATATCTGACGATCGTGACAAGCATTACTAATGAAACTTTGTAGGATTAAAATAGATTGTATGCTGGATCTAACATGCTTTAAATAATAGGAAATTATCAACTATAGACAGAGAACAAGCTGTGACAAGATCACTATTATGATGGAGGTATGACAGAGAAATGAGAATAAGAAGTAATGATCATGTATGTATTAAATCATGTAAAAGTACAATGTCATTGGCAATCAACCATTGCTCAATGAGTGAGAAGTGAGTGAGCTATGAGGTGAGCTCCTCTTTGCAATGAAAGTACATCAACATGATCTTTGAATCTCGAGATAGATGTGGGCCTTTCATATCCTCTTTTTATAGTTATTGTTGGAGCCAAAGGATTTGAATTCAAATTCAAATCTCTACCTAAAAGTGAATGCTAAAGTATAGGACTGATTCTCTCGTGACTCAACTACCAAATGATGTGAGATTATGTGCTTCCTAACCCTTCATGGGAATATTTCACGTTTACAAAAGTAAATGTGAAGCAGAATTACAAGAGGTTGAACATATGAAGCTTTCCAAAGGTTATGCCATTAAGTTAAGCATAAGTGAGATGATCAAGTATGTAGG
Source organism: Ceratopteris richardii (assembly GCA_020310875.1). NCBI lineage: Eukaryota > Viridiplantae > Streptophyta > Polypodiopsida > Polypodiales > Pteridaceae > Ceratopteris > Ceratopteris richardii. The sequence goes on from CM035424.1 coordinate 51,453,600, forward strand.
CTTGGGCTTAATTGCACCAACACACACACACACACACATATATATATGTATATAGTGTGTGTGTGTATAGAGTCATGTATCTATGTATGTGTGTGTATATGTATATATGTATGTATGTATGTATGTATGTATGTATGCATCTATGTATATTCATACATATATACATATACTACATATATACATATCTACATATATGTATATATGTATATATGTATGTATGCATACATCTATGTATGTATATGTATACTCATATGTATGTATATATATTGGTATGTATGTGATATGTATGTATATCTATGTGTGTGTATGTGTATGTATGTGTGTATATGTATGTATTCATACTAGTATGTATGTATAAATATACTAGTATGTATGTATGTATGTATCTATGTATGTATATGTATGTATGGATGTATATGTATGTTTTTATGTATAGATACTGTCATGTATGTATGTGTGTATTTATATGTATACATGTATGTATATGTATAATGGTATGTATATATATATATATATATATATATATTTATATGTGTGTGTGTGTAGCCGTATGTACATACATATGTATGTATAAAATTATGAATGTATATGTATGTATCTATATGTTGTATGTATGTATGTATGCATAGTCATGTGTGCGAGTATATATACACACACACACACACAAACACACACACACACACACACATATATATATATATACATACATATATATATATATATATATATATATCTGTGTGTGTGTGAGTGTGTGTATGTATATGTACGGATATGTACATACATATTTATGAATGTATATGTATGTATTTATACGTTGGTATATATGTGTTCTTGTATTTATCAAAAATGACATCTTATATCAGTAAGCAGACTACAAACCATTATAGATTCCTTTTTCTTTTCTTCTACATTCAATCTGTATAATGGTTTTAGTTAATTTTCTATAACAGTATGCTTGGTTTACTTGTTCTATTTACCATGTTTAGGTATCATTTTTGAAAGCTATTGTGGAATTGAACTCAAGGCCTACTAGCTAGGAGTACGATGGGCTAACCACGTGTTCCAAGAGCTATGGTTGAGGACTACTTCCTAATACTCCTTCTAAGGGTGTGGTTCAACCATCTCTTTCTCGTCATTTATTGAGTCTAACACTTTGTTCCCCTTCTAGAGATCATTTTCCTCAATTATCAATCCTTGGTATCCCCTTCGTTGATGTCCTCATAGTTGCATAGTCTCTTCAAGCTTGTCCTCAACCTTGGTCTCTTCAACCTTGCCTTTGTGCTTCTTGGCCACTTGCCTTGATCTCAACCACAGGGTCTTGAGCCTTCTCTTGGCCAAGAAGGCTCAAGATCATTGTCCTCAATTATCAATCCTTGGTATCCCCTTCGTTGATGTCCTCATGGTTGCATAGTCTCTTCAAGATTGTCCTCAACCTTGGTCTCTTCAACCTTGCCTTTGTGCTTCTTGGCCACTTGCCTTGATCTCCACCACAGGGTCTTGAGCCTTCTCTTGGACACTTGCCTTGATCTCAACCACAGGGTCTTGAGCCTTCTCTTGCCTTTCCTCTTCTTGGCCTTGAGCCTACATCCTTGACTTTCTCTCAACCTTGTTCTCTTGAACCTAGTTCTCACCGATGCAAGGTATCTTACATCCTCAATCTAAAGATTCCATTGGCGCAATCATTCCAAGAGCTTTCCAATGGTATCTTACACGTACAACTTTGACCTACAAATTGGGAGATACACTTTAATATTTTTTGGGCTCGTCAGTGAAAGTGACATGCATGCCTTCTATCCACCTTGCTCAAGCCTACTTCCTAGGCTTTGATACCAATTGTGGGAATTGAACTCAAGATCTACCAGCTAGGACTACGATGGGCTAATCACTTGCCCCAAAATCCATGGTTGAGGATTACTTCCTAATCCTCCATCTTAGGGTGTGGTTCAACCATCTCCTTCCCATCATTTCTTTAGTCTAACAGTTGTCCTGAACTAATTACATCATCATAATTGTGTCCTCCATGATTCTTCTTGCAAATATGATCTCTCTATTTCCAATGTAGGTGTGGTCCATCCAAGTTCCAATGGTGCCCACAAGAGAGCTCTTCTTATTTATGCTTAATACCTATGGGCAATGGTTGAAAGACATGAACTTGGATCTTTGTCAAAAATGGTTTTGGTTAGATGAAGCCGCCCCATAGTTCAAGGCAAAACATCCATTTTATTTTGTTGAAAGGTATCATACCATTACTAGTTTAACCATCGTCTAGAATTTTTTTGAATCTAAGAATGGAAAAGGAGAACATGATGGTGCAATTGTAGTCATAATATGATCAGTGACACGTGAACAACTTAAACCTAATTGGGCAATTTTGAAGTGTGTGGCAGACATAGTTGCCTACTTGAGACCACATGTCAAAAAGTGCATGCATTGCATATACATCATAGGTTCATAATGGCAATCGAGTTTTCTAGGAGGTGTACATCAATCATGTAAACCAAGAAGATGCATGAGACCGTGAAGGAATACCACAAGTGCACTCTATTCATTCTATTTGGGGGTTTCCAAAAGTGGGTGCTCATAGTATTGGTGTTCTACAACTATCTTGTTTTTGTTTTCATTACATTCAAGGATCTTGGAAAAGATGGAAGAATAGACAATATCTTGAGAGCTAGAATTTTCACACCCTTATCTCAATTGTGGTTGATGATGCACAAGTTGAGATGAGTATTGATACATGATTTGAAGTTGGGGTGATTATTTGTATGATGGCCTTGTGGTTGACAATAACTATGTAGTGAATGCAAAAGAGGGAAATGCAAAAGTTGTAGATTTCTAAGTGTTGAAGTTTAAACAAGTAAATCAAGAAACAATTAAGAGAATATGTGATAGATTGGGTAATAAAATATTTGATCATACATTCTATGTCAAAGGTACATTCTATGAATGATTAGGTGAGAATGTATTCGGGCTTTTAGAATCTACACCACGAGCTTAAATGTATTCCCATTTGGTAAGGTGAATTAAAATACCCTTGACTCAACTCCATATTGGTTTGATATCTTGTTTGTATAATCTCTCACCGGATGTTTACCTACGCATCTATAATAGTATGCCCTAGGATTTTTGTAGAGATTTTGTAATAGTAGAACCTATTGATTACAACTAGGTGAAAGTTATGCAATTAAGTGCTATTTTTTGGAACATTAAGACAATGATTTGAATTAAGTGTTATTTCTTTGTACATTTTGTAACTAAAGACTATGACTAGATGGAAGCAGATGATACTTGAACAATTTGTAGCTAATGAAAATGATTGGATTTTTTAGTTATGTATCTATTGATACTCCTTATAAACATATCGTTTCTTTGCTTGATGTATCTAGGTAGACCAATTTAATCGATGACCTTGTTTAATTAATGTATCCAGTGTTAACCGTTTATGTGTTGATATGATCTCTTGCATCCCATTTCTTCTCTAGATTATTTCTCAATTGAAGCGATCTCTTGAATAATATGATTCGTTGCCTCACTTCATTAGCTAAAATGATCCTATGTAGCTCATTTCTTCTCTAATGCATTTGTAGTGCATTTCTTCTTTAGCTCGTTCATAGCTCATTTCTTCATAAGTTCTTGCTTATATATTCAATAATAATATACTGATTCTAACATGATTAGCAATCAGATTACTAGCTTATATCAATGACTACTAACTTATATGTATTACTTAGTGATTAATAGCTTACATTTATGTGTTCTTAGGTGTTTATAATATATTAGCTATTACTAATTGATATATATTAGTGTTTGAATATCTTACAATATCTTATATATATATATATATATATATAAATGATGAATAGCTTGCGATAAATTAGTGTTTTAATGTGTACAACTTATATATATATATATATATATATATATATATATATATATATATATATATATATATATATATATATATATATATATATATATATATATATATATATATATATATATATATATACACACACACATACATACATATATATATATTCAAGCATATTCCATAAGTACTCATGCTTTGAACATAACGTGCAAGTCGATGCCAATCTCCCCATCCATATATAGGACCACAAAATGACATAAGAGTGACTTCAGAGTTTGAAGGCACATATAAATCCTCTACAATAAAGAGACCACGACCATCATTAGTAATAGTGGATGGAGCAATCATATAGCGATTACCCCAAAAGCTGAAAACCTCTACATCTAAAGGAAGTGGTCCTCTATTGCATCCTCCATATCTTCTTCTATCATATGTTTGTACTAGAGAATGATCACAAGCTAGCAATGTATAATCTCCAGTTGTTTCAATCTCTAAACCAGGAGGTAGAGGATTTCTAGAAACCTCTGCTTGTAATTGATAAATAGCAAGTCCATGAGGTGTACGAGGTATATTAACATTATGAGAAAAATTATCATCATCATCATCATCATCATCATCATCATCATCATCATCATCAAGCAAATATTCCTGTATATCAATAGTAATATGATTTTGTGTATGGTTTTTAAATAAAATAATGACATTAATTTATAGAAAAAATACATACCCAAGCATTATCACGTTGACCAGGTGATGGTGCACACTCAAAGTACCATACTCTGCCTCATGTTCAATACATTCCACTCGTGGTCTTCGATACGTGTCATAGCAAGAGTTACACCAACATATAATATGCTCTTGATAGTAAAATTCATCATAATTCCTATCGGAGGACACATGTGAAGTCGTTATATGGGTAGGAGGTGGTGGAGTGCCCTCTGATTGATCAAAATCTGTTTATAACAAGAAACAAAAAAATATATCAGTTATGCATCTATCAAATATATTTAAAATTAAAAGTTTGATATACTTACAATATATAATCCTTGCATGATTAGGAGACGGTGGTGGAGTTCCATCTGATTGATAGAATCTACAAATAATGGTATTTGATATTAATAATCTGATTATTTACATACATAAACATTCACATATACATATTTACCCATACACACATATTCACATATACACATTTACACACACACACACACACATATTCACATATACATAAATACACATCATTGTGGGATAAATGCATGTATTTTGTATGAATGAGTGTATATGCATGCATGTGTATGTGTGTACATATATATGTGGATATGTATATGTGTGTTTATGTTATATGTATGTATATGTGTATATGTATGTGTATATGTTTGCATTTATATGTGTATGTGGGTATGTGTATGTGTAGTGTGTGTATATATGTGTATGTATTTTGATTCTTTTTTCTGCTTGAGATTAAATTAACAGGAGATATTGTATGGTGGAAAAAAATAAGAGGCGACCTAAGATACCACCTGAGACGTGGAAGTTTTTTCGTAGATAGCTACGCCTTCAGGAGTCATTTCCTTAGCAAAAGGTAAACAAAATAATAGTTTATATTTATAATTTCTTTAGTAATTTTTTACATTTAATTTATGTATTTCTTTTTTCTTTAAATAAACAGGCTGTTGCAAAGAAGAGAGTTGAGTCTGGCAACACATCCCACCTAGGCCAAATGGGCCATCATGGTTTTGTAGCTACATTTGTAAGTAAATGTGTTATTGTGAGTATATTTTTTATTTTAGTTAAAATGCAAGAAACTAATATTTTTTATTTGTTTCAATGCAGCGAAAGGATTATGGACGATATCCTACAAAACATGAGATCGAGTATGCTACACATTTTGGATATTGGCATTTGAGCGAGTATATGCAAGATCATTCGGATGCCTTTGTGAGTATTATTAAATTTTATGTAATTATTTTATTTGTATGGATGCTTTAATTGTTTTACTTATTAATGTTTGTTATATGTAATACAGGAGTATTATGGAGAGGCAGATATGGATGAGGTGGAGAGACAGAAACAGGAGGGACGATCTCGATCATCATAGGGTGGTCATGATGATGAGGATGAGGATGAGGATGAGGATGAGGATGATCATTATGTTGCTAATGATGATAATGATCATGATGATGATGATGATGATTAGGATTCTTGATTATGACATTGGATATGTATTTACATTGATATATATATATATATATATATATATATATATATATATATATATATATATATATATATATATATATATATATATATATATATATATATATATATATATATATATATATATATATATATATATACATACACACATATATATATATTATTTATATATTGTTCATTTCAGTTATGTTTTGAATTGTGTATATGGTATTAAGTACTAAAAAGTTTTGTTCTATTGATTCTTATTATTGTTTATATTAAGCATGCGTTCTAGTACCTTAATTATATAATTCATTCATATGTGTGTACGTATGTGCATGTATATGTGTGTGTGCATATGTGCATGTATATGTGTGTAATATGTGTGTGTATATGAATGTATGTACATATGTATATGTGTATATGCATGTATGTACATGTGCATGTGTAAGTGTATATGTGTATGTATGTGTATGTGCATGTGCATGTGTATATGTGTGTATATGTATGTATGTGCATGTGCATGTGTAAGTGTATATGTGTATGTATGTGCATGTGCATAAGTGTATATGTGTATGTATATTTATGTGCATGTGCATGTGTATGTGTGTGTATATGTATGTATGTGCATGTGCATGTGTAAGTGTATATGTGTGTATATGTGTATGTGCATGTGCATGTGTATGTGTGTGTATATGTATGTGCATGTATATGTGTAAGTGTATGTGTATATGTGTGTATGTGCATGCATATGTGTAAGTGTATGTGTATGTGCGTGTATATGTATGTATGTGTATGTATGTGTGTATGTGTATATGTGTGTGTACATATGTGCATATATATTTGTATGTGTGTTTATATTTACATATGTGCATATGTATGTGTATGTGTATAAACATATGCAAGTGTATGTATATGCATGTGTATATGTATGAAACATGCATGCGGCGTGGATGCATTCCATTCAGAATACATCTTTATATCTATGTCAAAAGTGAAAGGGTAGAACAATCCCTCATTCATTGTACCCTTTAGATACTTGAGCACCCTCTTTGCAGCTTCCATGTCTGGCTTCCTTGGTACATGCATGAGCTGACTTAATATACTTATTGCATAGGCAACATCTATTCTTGTCAAAGTAGCATAATTAAGACTACCCACAAGTTTTTGATAACCTATAACATCTTCAAGTAGTTCACCTTCATGTGAACTTAGCTTATGGTTGATTTCCATGGGAATACCTTTGGTTGAAACACACACTTCTATCCTTTTGTTGACGCACACACTTCTGCAATGGTACCTTGGGATGCCTTGATTGCCTTGCTTACTGGCTCTTTGCACTCCTGCTCTGCACACTAGAGCACACTCTTGCACAATTTTCCTCACACTTTCTTCTCTGCATCGCAAACTGACTGAATGTCCCTTGCTCTTCTCACGTAGTGTAGACTATGCCCACCTTGCTTAGACTAACCAAGTTGAGTGTTGATTCACTTCGTATGCCACCCTTACCGGATAGCCTATCTTGGTACTTACTTTTATGTCCCAAGAATGTCTAAAAGTGTGTACATCCAATGACTCCTTATTTTGTCCATAGTGACTTTAGTATATCAACAAAATATTAAATGGGGGCCATACATATACTTTTGCCTACTACTTCCTCTTCACATGACTTCGCTTTTGCCCTTCAATTCTTCAATTGTGTACATAAGGGAGGGTTCACCTGAACCTCCCAAATACTTTAAAAACCCTTGAAAACCTTACAGAAAGACAATCTGCAACCTGCATCCACTTCTTGCAATCATAACCATTGAGAACAATTGATTGCACTACTAGTGCATCTTGACCAAGTTGATTTGGATCATGTTGACTTTGACCATTTTGACTTTGAAACTTTTTCACTTTGATCGGTGCAACAAGTTGTCTTTAAGAAAATTAGAAAAATTGCTTATAAACATAGGTCAATATTTTTTTTAAAAGAGGAAGTTTGATCAAAGCCTTATCTACATCATGAGATAAAAATTGTACAAGTGAAGGGAATATTACCTATGGTATCTCTATATCTCACAAAAAAGAAGTTAGGCTTCCAAAGAAAAGTGGAAAGGACTACCCCAAGGCATCTAGTTTGAATGGCCTGAATGCATTACAATGGAGAGATAAACTGATCTATATATGTCCTACATCCCGAAGGGGGGTCGAACCCATGACCTCCACCTCAAGAGGTGAAAGCTCAAACAATCCAGCTATGATGCACAAACTAGGTCTGTATTTTTTTGATAGCAACAATGTTAAGAAACATTACTACTATGAAACAATGGTTTTAAGTCTTCCGACTCTCATATGAAAGTAACCAACAAAAGATTTATCAATCATTTATAAAAAAAATGGTTAAGAGATATATGCCTACTTTCTTGTATATATGCTCATATGTATACGTAAATGATAAGAAAAAAATGTAAATACATCCTTTCAAAAGTCATTAACAAGTACGAGTATCAAAATCAATATCAAACATGTGGGTGGATTTTCATATGAGTATCAAACATGTACGGAAGTAGGCAAATGCATATGCATATGTATTCACCCAAGTTTGTGGAACTAAGAGTATAGCATTGAGTGCATGTATATATCCTTAAGTATGTGTATGTATGTATGTGTGAATATATATGCGCTTTCAAGGCTAAAATTAGGTATGTATGTATGTATATTGTATGTATGTGTATATGCATATATTCAATCAACGACCCCACAATCAAAATTCTTGCAATTTTCAAAGACCAAATCGGTAAAAATGACAATGCAATCGAAAAAATGCATCACATATTTTATTAAATCAATTTGGACTTTTCTAAGACACATATGAAAACATGGATCTCTACATGAAAAAGAACACTTCAACGGATCAGTTGATGGTGAAGCTATATGGGTATCTATTATGATGTATGTGCATAAGATACAAGAGAACTTCTTCACATATCCTATCTAAATGGTAATGAACTACAATTTCTGAGTGACATTTGCATATTAGAAAAATTACGTTTGATTCCATCTTTAATTGGTTTCCAAATAAATCAATAAGGGATAGTTTTTAGGCTCAGTGGAAAATTCTTATTTTATGATTGCTTTGCATCTAGTATGCTTTGACCTTAGGAAGTCTTTTCTTGGCACATAAGCCAAATTGATCTCCACAATGAAGAACCTCTCCATGACATAATGATAGTACAACTCAATGTTCTTTGTGCGAACATGGAATGTAGGGTTCCTTGCAATTGCCAATGTGCTCTGACTATGAGTGAAGATGGTGGTGGCTGAAGAGTAATTAACAACCAAACTAGTGAAAAGGTCTTTGATCTAGACACACCCAATGGTCTTTGTGAAAGTTGCCATGACTAGAAGTGGCCATAATAGGCTTCTTCTTGCTCAACAAAGATATGCATGAGATATCAACCAGGAAGCAAAAACCAATGGTGAACACATGAGTTTCATAGAAAGTAACCTAGTATGAGTCACAAAAAGCATGTAATTCTAGTAGTAATGATCCCCCTTGGGATAAAACAATCCAAGTAGCCAAGTACCACTCAAATAATGAAAGATGCACTTGTTTCCATGGGAGTAGCAATAGGGGTGGAATCTTCAAGCTCAAAACATTGCAATAATGTTAGTATATTTTGTCTGACAAAAAGTTATTGTGCCATCAACTTGCATAAATTGAATGCCTAAATAATGATACAAATGCCCCAAATCTGGCATCTCAAAAGAGGCATGCAAATCAGCCTTAAATTCAGCAATATGCTTTGCATTAGGATCAATGAGTAGCATGTCATCAACATTTACAACAATGATCAAAAGTACATCATCTGCATGATTAACATATAAGGTGCTCTCAGTTGGACTGTTCCCAAAACCATGTGCAATCAAGCAGGCATATAGTTTCATATGAACCATGTGGTTCTTGCCGCAAACCATATAATGCCTTTTTCAACCTACACACTTTGTTTCCATGCCCTTTCTACACAACACCATGGGGCTGAAATACATTTACTTTTTCATCTAAGTCGCCATTGAAAAATGCAGTTGTAATGTCCAACAACACTGGTCCATGTTATATTTGGATAGATTATCATAGCAATACTTCTTTTGTGATAGGAATAGACCTTCTTTCGTTTTCCAGACTTCCATACCTAAGAAGTAGTGAAGTAGACCAAGATCTATCATAGAGTACTCAAGGTAAAGCTGTGTGATGATGCATTGGATGTGTTGTTCATCTTAACCTCTCAAGATCAAGTCATATAAATAGAGGATGATTATTGCAACTAAGGAATCTTTGTGATAGATGTATAATTTAGCATTGACAATGCTCCATTGAAATCCTTTATCTTCAGAGAACTTGTGGATCTTTTCATGCCAAGCCTTGGGAGCTTCCTTAAGTCTGTAAAGTGCTTTGTGAAGCTCGTATACTTGATCTTCCTTTGATCTTGAAACCTTCAACTTGTTCAATATATACTTGTTCTTGAAGATCTCCATTGAGGAAAGCAGTTTTGACATCTAATTGGCAATGGGCCATTTTAAGTACAATTAGTGCAATAATGATTCTCATAGTTGTAAACCTTGTGGTTGGGGCAAAGGTTTCTTCATAATCAATGCCATGCTTTTGCTTTTATCCCTTATCTACAAGGATTGCCTTGCACTTGTCCAATGTACCATCTGATTTGTATTTGACTTGTATAGACATTTAACTCCTATGACTTGATGATTTGAAGGCTTAAGAACAAGTGTTCAAATGTTGTTCATTTCAATTGCATCCATCTCTACTTGCATTTCTTTTTCCCACTTAGGTTAACCTTGGTCTTCTTTGTAGTTCAAAGACTTTGGAATCTACTGAATCTCATGCATAAATGAACAATTAACATAGTGATTTTGTTCATGTTGCTGCGTTTCAATGAGACTTTTAGATCTTCTTGGTTGGTGTGAAGTACTTTCCTTTGAGTTTTGATTTGAAAAGATTGTGTTCCCCTCTCAAGTGTAGATGGGTGGGCTCAAACTTGCACATGGATCTTTATTTGAGTATGTTGAAGCTTCATTGAATATGACATCTTTTGAGATGATGATGGAGTGGTTCTCAAGACCATACAATCTATAAGCTTTAGATTGCTCACTATAGCCAATGAAGAAATGTTTCTTGGACTTGGACTATAACTTGCTTCAATCTTCCTTCAGCATATGGACAAAAACTTCACTTCCAGATACTCTAAAGTAATTGACATTGTTCTTGCATCCATAGTAGGCTTCAAATGGTGTCTTGTTGTTCAATGCACTTGTGAAGCCTCTATTGATGATGTGCATTGCAACGTGTACTGCTTTGGCCTAGAACTTGAATGTTAATGCTTTGTTGTGAAGCATGGTAAATGTCATTTCCATTACACTTCGGATCTTTCTCTCACATACTCCATTTTGAGATGGAGTGTGAGGTCGAGTGACTTGCCTCTTAATACATTTTTACTTTAAGAAGTTATTGAAGTCATGATTGATGAACCTACCACCTCCATTTGATCGAATAGTCTTCACTATCATGGATGCTTCATTCTGAGCTTGAGATATTCATTCTCAAAATTTGGAAAAGGTATCTTCTTTGGACTTCAAAAAATATTCTTAAATGTATCTTGAGTGGTCATCTACCAGAAGCAAGAAGTAGATGGATCCACTTAGTGAAGGGGTATTCATGGGTCCTCAGAGGTCCATGTGGACTAGGGCTAGGGGATTCCTAGCTCAGGTGGAAGCCTTCTTGGGAATAGGAGCCTTGTCTTGCTTGCCTTGAGTTCAAGCTTAGCAGATATCATGTACTTGCATAATCTTGGGCAATCCCTTAATTATCTTGGATGCAAAAATTTTGGTTAACTATGAGGTGTGATCGTATCTTTTATAAGATGTGGCTCCACTGTCAAAGATCCGTTCTTGAGAGGAACTTGAAGTAATTAGGGCATTGGCTTTTGTGGACATAAATCGGTTTTCATTGGAATAGTGAGACCTATGCTAAGAGGATTTAGATTGGTTCCTAGAGCTAGAGGCTTTGGAGCTATTCTTCTTTTTGTAGAAAAATTTCTCAAGGTGCCCCGTTTTACCAATGTAACTGAAGGTAACTTCTTTGATGAATTATTGGAACCTTATTTAGGGATGTTGCTAGAGTTGTGACTATTGTTTTTGCCTTGTTGAAGGGTCCCTTGGCCTTCATCACAATTTCTTGTGAGGATGTAGACTTTGATCAAGGGTTATGGAGGAGAAAAAGTCTCCAAACTTCGTCCCAAGTTAATACTTGGATGCAATTGTAAAGGGTTGTCACAAAAGTTTCATAAGATCACGTGAGCTTATTGAGAGGTTGTGAATCTTGGCATCTAAGGTGTAGATTTCTGAAGGAGTTTTGTCCTTATAAAGATCTTGCATGATCTTGCAAGCTTTGTGGGATGTTTTGTAGGAGGTAATGTGGGCCTTGGTCAATTCATCATAGGCTAAAAATAATTTTCCTAAAGCTCTCTTGTCTTCGACATTCCATACTTTCCAGGCTCCTAGATCAGTCTCTTTGTCATGCTTAAGCTCCATACCTTCAACTTCTTCATATTATAGGTTGATATAAAGGTTCAACCTAATCGTGTCCTTCCATAGATTATAATTAGTTCCATTTAATCTTTCATCTTTTGGCATGAAAATTGGCATAAAATAAGGTAAGTACCATTGACTTGAAGACATTGCATTTGACATTTTGACATTGCCACCGTCAAAAATAAATCATCACACTTGCAAAAATGAAGTCAAAATTTGCAAAAAAGTTGAGATGGGGTAGGGGGGATTAGAGTAGCCCTAAACTTGATGATGAGAGATTAACACACATTGGGGGGGTTAAAATAGCTCTACACTTGATACCAAAAGTGAGACAAGTCGATGCAGAGAGAGGGCTTAGAATAGCTCGATGCACACTAGAAGAGCCTTAGAGTAGGCTTAGGAACTTGAGAAATCTCTTGGGTGGGCTTAGAATAGCCTCCAACCCACAAATGCACACACAAAAAGTTCTTATTTTATTTTTGAATTACAAAGTTGGGCACTTAGTGCCAAAGTGCGGTAAAATCGAGGGTTGCTACCCTTGAGAAGTAATGAATTTCCAAAACAGACATGGAAGGTTAATGCCTTTGTAGAATTACGTTGGATACAAGAGATAGGATCTTGATTGAAAATAACACTAGTGGATTTTAAGTGCTAGAACACTTAGCAAATCAACAATTTCCACAATGGCCAATACAAAGGGAGTGGGTTTTCAAAAGTTAAAATATATGTTTTGTACTAAGTTTCAAATTTATTCGATAATAAATTATATGACCGCTTGTATTAGTGAAAACCCTTACGTCTTGTGTATATCACATGAGAATTCTTACATGAATGATAATATTCTTCTCTTTAGGTGGATTACAGAGAATGCATACGATACTTTTATAGTGGGACCTCTTGACTAAATATGATTATCTTGTTCTCGCAATGATCTCAACCGGCAATATCATTGAATGTGATTGAGACATGTGGCAGTTTCATGTCCACTGACAATATCTTGCAAAACAAATGAAATGATCTAATTAAACACAAATTCTAATCTTGTGATCTGTCACTGACAATGTCCATCAAACACTCCACAATTCAACCGAACACGTCAAAATCTTCTTGTGAATTTTTTGCCATGTCAAGGGTGCTGAAAGAGCAGATGTCGCATGTGTGTTTTCTGCACTAGAGTGTAGTAGAGAGTGGAGTGTATTTGTACTAGTCCCATTGGCTCTCTATCTCTCTCAGTGTTTGTCAGAGAATAGATGCACACATCTCTAGAAAGAAAGTCTAGAAAGTTTTGCGAAGTGCTCTCTCTATGTAGAAAGATGGAAACAGCTAGTAGGTACAAGCTGGATAGCAAAAGATGACATAGATAATGTAGAGAGCTATTGATCCAGAGAAATGAGAGATACTCCCTTAACTTCCTCTATTGCTTTGCCAGAGAATTTAGAGAGGCAACATGACTCTACTCTCTCTCTCTCTCTCAGAGTCAGTGCTTCATTCTTCTACCTTATTGCACCCACTAAGACCTCGAGCTCCCTTGCTACACCGCATTAGCATGCTACCCTCTCTGTATGTGTAGGACCCTACACTCACAAGCTCATCAAAACAAGGAATGTCATAGCCTAGAAAGGGAGAGGTATCCTGACCATGGATGAGTCCAATACTACCTATGGGAAATGCCTTGCTTCTATTGGTCTAGAGAACACCTAAGCCAATAAAGAGTCCTATCGTGAGCTTCTTGTCACCAACTTGGGCTCGACAATTACATTTCTAGAGCAGTTCTCTTCCAAGAGACTCTCTACCTGAGAAGAGTGGATGATGTTCATGGAATAGATTATTCTCTTTCTCTCTCTTCCTCTTTATCTCTCTTTGTATGTTGAGGTCCACTCTCTATGTTCTGATAGCTAGGATCTCTAGTCTAAAGAAGAGAATCATGGCATTCAGGGGCTAGGCACAATCTTTTCGTTTGTGGACTCTCTTGCTTCAAAATTTGGGTTGCACTCAAATGGATTAGTGCCACACTGTGTGTCTTGCAGTACTTGTTGCAATAGTTGTTGTGAGCATCCTCTATTTCTATTATGAATCCCAAAAGCAATTCACAAAAAGGTAGAGACAAGATTCGTGTGCTCTCTCAAATCGTTTGCAAGAAGACACATAGTAGCAACCAATAGAAGAATCATAGTAGATTGATGCACAACAAATTTTCATGACCAACGTACAACACATGCACCATAAGCTTTAGTTGCATCTGTTCATGACTAACGTACATATGAAAAGATTGGCATTCCACATTGGACAAAGAATTACCAACAATAGAATGCTTTCCAATAGGATACTAATTAGAAGTGTTCATTGGCCTACAAATGAGACTTCACAGAGCATGATATGAGAGGTAAGAGTCTTCAAGCCTTCTTCTATTAGTGGAGGAGCTTGAATGAGTTCTTTCTCTATCGCTTATGAGACACTAATTTCTCTATCAATAGTTGAGATTAAGTGATTGTGTTGTGCAATAAATAGTTCTTATGAGCACTTTAAAGGTTCAAATGTTTCACGAATGGCAATAAAACATTATTAGAGTGTTTATAAACACTTCCAAATATTTTAGATGCACACCAACTTCATAGAAATATTAAATTAATAAAAGAACCAAGGAGAGTGGGAAAATGGCGTAAAGGGTGGGAGAATGATGAAGAGCAAGGGTGGAGGGTGGGGAAATGGGCAATGTAAAATCCAAAGAAAGCAAAAAATGATGGTAAAAAGACCTCTCCAATGAGTGGAGAGCCACATCACCAATTTCTACCAAAAGGACCACCAAAATGACCACCAAGACCTCCACCTAAGACTCTTAGACCATGTAGAGAGTATGCACATGGAAGCAAAATGAAAAGGAGAGTACTCAAGAGATGAAAGAGTTTGAGAATCAAAAGTGAGTAGACAATGAAATGGGAAAACTCATATGGAT